>CM067216.1:221559893-221663871 GCA_034190945.1 Octodonta nipae | reverse complement strand
AGTTAAAGCGAAAGCTTTTTCTTTTCTAATTTGTTTTCTGGAACCCAAGTATCTTTTTTTATATTTACAACAATAGAAACTTTCATATAAAAGAATATCATGTTTACTGTCTGTCATATTTTTTAACAAGGTAATGATAAAGTTCAGTTCTATCCAAGATTCTGAAGATAACCCGCTAGAGTATAGTTTGTTTTAATTACTTGTTAAAGTACATCGAGTATGTACATGAAACTGCGTTAGGAAAGAATGAGAATATTAATAACCGCAGCCAAACATTTTTCCTTCCACTATATAGTTTACTATCACATAATTAGCATAGTCAAATAAGATGCCACAGATCATAAAGGTTATAACTTTTATAACTGAAGAACATTTATTAAGTATTTTCTGTCTACTTTAACCATTCTCGCAGTCACAGAAATAAAATAACTGACCCAATTTGTAGCTCTAAGATAGAGATTCTGAGAAATCTGGTCGTCAGACTTATCACTTACTGAGTACCACAATACAGTCAAACTAATTCAGAATATTAACTTTATCACAAGCTAGAAAAATCCAAATTAACAAGAAATGGTACCACAACTACTTTCAGTCCCTGTTAGACCAAACTGTCAATGGCATCACAAATTAGAAAACAATTTCGTGCTCAGAATGTTTTTAGTTTAATTATTTCAGCCATTAGAAATTGGCAGGTTATCTCATTACCCGAATTGCTACAATTTCTTAAATACCTACCTAATTACTGCAGCTCACAAGTTAAACTATAATATCGGAAACTGCTTGATCAAGGGTAAAGACGTCGAAAATTAAAATAACTAACCCATTGGTATCTTTACCTATCAGATAGTGTTTTTTAAGACATAAACTGTATTAGCGAGTTTACCGAAACCTGCAAAAACAAAATATTCGTACTGGCGGCCGAACAAAATAGCAAGTAAATACCTATTTGTCCTGTACTATGAAATAGCTATTCCAACTTAATGAATATACTTATACACAACTCTCTCTGAAACATTCCTTGATCTTGGGTTAATTCATAATAGTAAAAGTCTTATTTGATTACTCTCTGACTTAAACCCCGCTATGGTCAATCAATATCATATCATCCACGTTGAACATTATTTTAGGTTCCTTCCATAATCCTATTGCAATCTCCAAGGTCACTGGACCATCCTGTTCACTGATGGATAAAAATTCACATATTTGGGATCTTTTAAATCCAGATTCACAAATTCTAATCACTTCATCTAATTCCCATAAACCCTAGATGACTAACCCTCACTGTGGTTATACCGCATTTCTTAGGGGTACAACACAGGAACTAGAAGAATATGAAGTAAACTGGTTGCTCAGGCCATGTCAAGAGGGAACTTTGTGGCCGTGGGTACAATTCGTGGGTAGATGCGACGAAACAACTGTGACAGTCACAAGAACTAGTCAACCACCAGAGATGTCATGCTGCTATTGCTAAAAATATCCTTGTTGAGAGCGCTCCATGCAAACATGTCTGATATCCATGCGTTTTGATTGATATTCCTGTTCTTAGCCTCATTGTTTGTCCATCTGTAATTCTAGTTAACCTAAACAGCTCAATCTCACTGTTAAGGCAACATTTTGACTTGAAATCAATGTTGCTCTATTCGAATAATGAATCACAACAGTGCATCTAGCCATTTTTCGGTCAATTCCATGAACTACTTATTTTAATCACGTTGAAGATAGGTTGAACTTTGATTCTATTTTATAAAAAACTCCTCAATCAGTCCTGTTCACAGTGAAATTCATATATTTGATTTTCTGTCCAAACTAGGTCTCGTGTTTTCTAGCAAACTTGTATATGACAATTTTAAGCAATTTTGTAACAAAACTAAGTAACATGTTTTCATAGGGTTTTCGTAAATAACTTTAAAAATATGCACTTTAAAGAAGCTTGTTGAAATTTATTTTTATTTGTCAAAACACAAATTGAAAGGTTATCATGAAATAACTGAAAAACAATGCATTTTTGGGGAAAAGTTTATAATTACTTTTTTAAGTGCTTAAAAACACCATTTAAGTTTTTTATAAAAGTCACTAGCATGAAAATTAAGCGAGTTATGACATAAATAAGATTGAAGACGCGAGATGTGAACCGACATCTAGGATTTCAAGAGAATCAGTACACAGAGGTTCCGAATCTTGAGCCGTTCCGTGTAAATTGCTGTTCTCTCTTAACTCTAGGACAGAATGTCACGATAAAATTTTTCAGGTTACTTCACTTGTCAGAGATATTGAATACTCTCTTCGAGGTCATTCCTTTGTACGCAAGAAAATATAATTAATATAAATATAATATATATTGTTTTGGCGGGAACCTTCATCAGTTGCGCTTCCTACAATTGAATGTCCTCTCGAACACTTCTTTATGCATTTGATGCATTTCCTAAATTTGAAGACGCGAGATGTAAGACCACATCTAGATTTTCAAGAAAAATTAGTACACAAGGTTCCGAATCTGGAGCCCGTTCCGTGTAATTGCTGTTCTCTTTAACTCCTAGGACAGAATATTCAATATCTCTGACAGGTGAAGTAACCTGAAAAATTTATCGTGACATTCTGTTCTAGGAGTTTAAGAGGAACAGCAATACACGGAACGGCTCCAGATCGGAAACCTCTGTGTACTGATCTCTTGAAAATCTAGATGTCGGTCTTACATCTCGCGTCTTTCAAATTTAAGAAAACATCAAATGCATAAGGAAGTGTTCGAGAAAACATTCAATTGTGGAAGCGCAATAATGAAGTTTCCCGACCAGAAACAATATAATTATATTTATATATAATATATAAATTGTCTGCGTACAAGGAATGACCTCGAGAATGTATAAATGAGATTTTTTTTTTTTTGTTTTTTGACAAAAAAATGTACAAATTAGCCCTAAATACCACACCAGTTGAAATTAATTAATAATTAATCACCAATTGTAGTTTTTATAAGCTAAAAAGCTCACGTAAATTAAAAATATATTTAACCCTTATTTTTGAAATGGCTTGAGCTAAAAGGGTGGCGCCTAATAGTACTATTTACGAACATGTACAAACAATTTTGTACTCTAGAAAATTTTGCCTATCTCTCATAGTATTTAAGTTATTTGAAAAAAGACAATTTTTGCAAAATTACAAAAATAAAATATTCTCTTGAGGCTTGACTTTTTCAAACTACTTACTTTAAACCGGTCAAAGTTTCTGGACCTATTTGAAGTCAAGTGGGGTGTTATTTAGGGGGGAATTTGTACATTTTCTTGTCAAAAAAAAAAAAAAAACAACCTTTTTATGTCATAATTCGCTTAATTCTCACGCTAGAAAAACCTATTAAAAATTTTTTTAAATACTAAACAGGTATTTATAAACTTTTCCAGAAATATGCATTGTTTTTCAGTTATCTCACGAAATAAAATTTCACAAGCTATAACTCCGTTTGTACTGTTCTACAGAAACCACAAACCAACATATTTTTTTTATTTTATAAGCTAAATTATTAATTTAAATGATTTTGCATATAATAAAGTTGTTTACGAAAAACCGGTGAAAACATGTTTTTTTTTGTTAAAAAATCGATAATTTCACTTGCGATTGTCTCGAAAGAAGTGACATTCACAAAAAAACTTTATGGAACAAAAGTTGCTTAAAATTAGTTAATTTATGCATTCCCGGACTTTTCTTCATTAATATTAGCCCTTCCCGGAAAAAAGCACCCCCGGCACAAGTCAACTATGAAGCAGAGGTAAGAAGTAATCCATTTTTTTAGGAAAATCGTGCGGCTGACAAATTACCGGGAAATGGTCATTGACTGGAGTATTACTATTCTGGGGTGACAATATCAATTTTTGTTATATCGGTTTACGAAGTATTTATTCCAACTCCTTTTAACTGTTAATTTTTTGAGGAATACAATCCATTACGTTATTATATAGTTGTAGTTTCAGAAACTATCTATGTAGTAACTTAGGATGGATTAGTTCTTCTTTTGTTATAGTTCCCTGTTTGACATTTTTTGCGTAAATTTGTGAGGTTTTTCCACAAAACACATCTTATGGTATGACTTTTTAGAATAATATTTACTCAATATATAAACTAGCTTATTGCTAGAATGTTTCAAACTTTAAGAACTCTGACCCAACACGTAGTTATAAAACATTGTAATATATAACAAAATGTAAAGGTTAGAGATGACTTGTTCCCTTTTTTTTATACACTGAACTTTATCATACTGTATTATGAGAAAACATATTCATTTGTATTTCCGATATTTCTAATAAATCATAACAGCCATAGATACATTCACACAATTAAAACTTAGAAAGATTTGAAAGTTCTTTAAGACAACATAGTTTTAACAATTACATGTAACAAGAAATGTTAGATCGAGATGTCAGACATTAAGGCAAAATATTTGCCAAACTAGTGATTTTTTATTTGTTTCAAGACACTACCCTAATTCTACATCGTCTTGGAAACAAAACAAGAGTGGTCTGAGAACAATTTAACAGATTTACAGTGTTGTACCAAATGATATTTTCACCATACGCGAGCACTGTTTTCTAGTTCGGGTCTTCTTCTCTGTTTTCAATGTTTGTGTCTTCGTTTTGTTGAATTGCTAGATTCCCTAACAAGGACGGGTGATAATAGTTGAGGTAAGGGAAGAGTTGTACTGAACTTGAGTATTGCTGACACAGTGAGAACATAGATTCCTGAATTGACTTTGGATATTTTTGTGCTACGTTTTTGCTCAGCTGATCGTAAACGAAGTAGTCGTTTTTCGGCTGTTCCGATGAGTAATAGGCATTCTTTGGGTAAATAGGAGTTTCTTGCTGAAGAAATATGGGCATATCATCTTTGACTAGAACTTTTACTGCTACACGTTTAGCGTTTTGACCGAGCATGTTTGATTCCTGCATTTGTAGTTGTTTCCTCTTCGTTTTATATCTTCTGTTCTGAAACAAACAAATGGTTGCATTAATCAATTTAATCAAAATAATTACCGGATACACTATCAACAAAATTTAACTTTTCTTCTATTATACTATGATCCCATATTTATATCGAATTATGATTTAATACATATAGATTTGTCTGTAATTAGAACAAATTTCCAATGTTACTTACATATATTAATGTAAGCACATTTGTATTTTAGAACTCGGGAAAATATTTGTTACATGTTATTCCATGAGTTTTATATCCTTCTGTTTTTCTCTGTTACTAAAGATCTTATCGGATCGATCCTGGGCTCATTTCATGGTATGTCCATGCTTTACAATTCATCTGTTGACACCATTGAGATTAGTTTTTTTATTTATAACATGCAACGAAAAAAAACGCAATTTTTTTATTTCAATTGTTTATATAATAAAGTGAAAAACCATAGTTGCGAGTGGAAAATGTAGCAAAATATCACTACAAATCATTCTTAATGTGATGGCACAGGCAGTATCCTGATAGTATTTTTTGCACGAAAATATCTCTATTGATTGGTCTAATAATAATATCGCCTTTGCCAAAGGTTACTATACAGGCTGTTTCCAAAATAGGGTTTCAAACGTATACTGTATATAAAACTTATTAAAATAAGCCAAAATGTCCCGATTAACTAACATGTCCCTAAAACGCACCATTAGGAAGTTATATGCTCTTAAAAGGGCTCAAACAAAACTGTTTTTTTCTGTTATTGTCAAAACGGTCGAAAATAAATAGAAAAAAAAAACTGTATGAGTTTTACATAATTTTTTACCTTGAAAATAGCACTTCTGCAGATCATAAGAATCCTATTTCGGTTGATGAAGGGGGTTTTCGGCCCGTAATTTTTTTTATTCTATTTTTTTACAATTTTATAAAATTTTAATTAAAACCATTCAGCAACTACAGGAGGAAAGTAAAACTGCATGCATGGAAATAAGACAAACACCTAGAATTTTCGCAAAGAGTTCGCAAATCATTGAAGCGCCAAGCTAGCTTATGCATCGAAATGCAAGGTAATCACTTCGAGCAATTCTTGTAACTTTACTCATTATTATTAATTTTAATCCCAATATTATCTATTTCACATTTAGTTATTGTATGAATCAGTAACTATTTCTTTAAAGTCCTAGTTTATGTCCTAACTTATTTTTTAAATGAGCGGAATCATAAGTGCAATTTATTTAAATAATGTTACTGAATTTTCGAGTTTACTCTAAAAATGAGGAAAATATCGATTTGGACAAAGATATTTTTTAAGTAAACTTTTTAAGATTCTATCATTCTGTAGAGCTATTACCATTGCCAACTGATCCAACAGCCAAAATAGAATGGAAAACTTACAATACTCTCTGAGATCATGCTGAATACATTCCACCGCAGACAAGGAGAACATTAACGCCACATCAGAGCAAACCACCATATCTTTATGGGCTACCCAAAATACTCAAGTCTGAAGTACCTCTCAGACCGATTACAAGCTCACGTAACTCACCAATAGCAGAATTATCAAAATTCCTGCTACCAATCATCCAACCTTTGGAGGGCAAAAGATCATCGCACGTCAAGGATTCAAAGCATTTTGTCCAAATCATCGAATCCATGGAACTTAGGCCAGAACATCGCTTAGTAAGTTTCGAAGTTGAAAACCTCATTACAAACGTACTATTAGACGAATTTCTGGACATAGAAAGAACCTTACCGAGGACGTAACCCTAATGAAGAGGACAAACCTGCTAATAGATACAATCATGGCCTTACTACATTATTATTTCAAAAACTGATACTTTCAGGAGAAGGACCGGTCCTTCATGCAAGAAGATGGATTGCCTATGGACTTTCCGTTATGGCCAACCATCGCCAACATCTAAATGGAATGGTTCAAAGGTAATAAACTGAAGGGCTACGAGAACCACCCAAAACTCTGGTTAAGGTATGTCGACGACACCTTCATTATTTGGCAATATGTAGAAAGAGAACTACATGCATTTTTAGAGCATCCAAACCGATCACAACCATTAGATTCACCATGGAGATGGAAGAGAGTGGGTGCCTAACATTACTTGATGTGCAGTGCCAAAGGACTAGGGCCGGAAACGAAATAACAGTGTACAGGAAGGCTACACATACTGGGTTGTATATACACTACAACTCTAACCACCCATCAACAACGAAAACTGCCATCATCAAAACATTATTCCATAGAGCCAAAAATATTTGCAGCATACCAGAGGTACTTAATGACGAACAAATGAAATTTAGGGAAGACCTTTTGACAAATGGATATCCAGGAACCATCATTTGAACAACTGGAGAAACCACCTAGGAAGGGGAAATCACGCTAGCTGTATTACTACCATACACTAAAGGCTTGTCGGAAAAACTTAGACGTATTTAGTAGTAATTAGAACAAATTTCCAATGTTTTAAACTTATTTCGCTCGCATAGTTTACTTACATATATTAATGTAAGCACATTTGTATTTTACAACTCGGGAAAATATTTGTTACATGTTATTCCATGAGTTTTATATCCTTCATTGACTTCTGTAACTATTTCTCCATAGTTCACCACTTTATAAGCGAATATATTTGATTATGATATTTCAAAAGTCATCCAAGCAACTTATCAACCCCTTCCTTTATAAGCTCCGTTATGTGGACACCTACAATATATTTTAGTATAGGCGCACTAATTTTAGAGAAATTATTTTTAATTTATCAGACACATACCACTTTTGTCCTTCCAGAAAATATTTTTTTATTAATCTGAACTTGATATGCTCAGGATTTGAGGTTTGAGGTTACCTTTCTTTGCACAAGTATAAAATTCGATTGTCTTTTGAAAAAACGATTCTTACGTTTTCTGCTACCCCACTCACAGCATGGGCGGATTCAAGGAGGGCGATAGGGGGATCGTCCCCTCCGAGAGCCTCAAAGTTAGCAAATTTAATATTTAACGGAGGTAATCTTGACTAAGCCTAGTAGGTCACTTCTATAGGTCTAAACTTCAGAACGACTATTTTTAACGTAATAGTCCAGGAAATTTGAGTTTAAAATTATATTTAGGTAAATATAGTATAGAAGCGATGATCGTATCTGAAGGTTTCTTATTACCAATATGTTACTTAGGAATTGTATTTAGTTTAGACCATAATTAAGCTCCATCCTTTAGGATCATGACAGTTTCCTAAAACATTTAGTAATGAATCGGCATCAGTATAATATAGTAGGTAATTAAAGTCGAAGGTCCCTTTTTCATTGAAAATAAGAAAAAACTGGTACTTCCCTTCTCAAGAGTATTTCGATCATTTATTTGTTCCTTGTGAATCTTTTGTCAAGTTCAGATGCTGAACTAGAGCTGACAGTTCATGCTGATTGATTTTATGACATTGCGTAGACGTTACAATAACTGCTTTGCCTTTTTAGGTAGAGCTTTAACACTAATTTTCTTCGGAAAGTTTACTCTAATTATCAGATTTCGCCGGGTTGGGAAGCTCTTCACTGCGGAGAATGGGAAGTTTATGGAAGATTTGGGTATTTACCCCAGTCAATAGAGATTTTTAAATGAAATAAAATTCAACAGCAAACCGCTTATGGCATTACATAATAGGCAATAACTTTTTATTCGAAGAAGTAAATTCTATAAAAAATAAAAACCCATAAAAATAGTATTTCCTTTTGTTTTTTGCTTGTGTTATGAATAGTTACGGAGGAATCGTAATACTCTCAATGGAAAAATTGTAAGCAATCGGAAAACCTTTAATATTTTCACTGCGAAAAGTCAAGTAATATTCCAATAGAAAGAATAATAGGGTTTGTAAGATATCCATCTAAATTGTTTAAAGTCTAATTCTGCAAAAATCATTTATTTCACAATAGTTATCTTGAGAATAGTTAATCGTAACATCATAAGCAACCATTTTATGGAAGATTAATATTTTAATTTTTTATACAACAAAATTGAATTTTTGAAAATCTGTCAATTTTTCTCAATTTTTCCAATTTTTCCCGGGACCTATAAACGCTCATTTGAAGGCTTGCCAATTCTCTACAACTTTTTCATGGGCATGATCAAGATTCGTTAATTATTTTTCTCTATATAATTTAAAAATAAATAAAATTGATATTTTTACTAGTTTTTATTGTTTAAATAAATTATTTCTACGAATTTGATATTAGAATTAAGTAAAAAATCACCTATGTATCTACTAATACTGACGCTATGGGCGGTTTGATATTGAATTTTATGTCCCAGAATGCCTCAATTTTGCTCTATTGACTGATGTAGTAGATAATAATTTATAAGTCTTAAGTAACAGAATTTGTCGGTTTCCTTGGCTTAATCGTCTAGTCATTTTTTGGTGATACATAAATAATAGTCTGTTGGTCATTTGATTACATTCAACCACCTACTAAGTAGTGTTGCCCAACATGAACAGTATACATAAAAGGCCCAAGAAATGCACTGATCAATTTCACACCAGAAATAAACTTTTTTTTAATGGTCTAATACTCCGTTTTGAGAATTTTAAGAAAAAACTTTCTACCTTTGATTCAAGTGTCAACCAAATAGAAGTGATTCACGCTTATTTTGACAATTGTAGTAAGTATTTGATAAATTTATTGTATTTTATATTTTAATACATAGTTGTTGAAACAGCTGCTTCTTTAAAGTTAAAGCTGGCACTAGAATCCGAGTAGCTAGCAGCACGTTCTGGGAGGGAGGGGCACACCCTCTGCTGCAGTCATAACCATGAATCTCTTACAGTTCTGACCTACCATATCCGAAACATGTTCGTTGAGGCAAATCAGGTCATAATGATGGCCATTCCAGAGTCTCTATGGCATTTGGCATGGCTTAGGTTTAGGTAGGAATGTGAAGCTGGTTACAGCACTGCATTAATATAGCCCTTCACATACAAGTGACGCTCTATGCGTTTTCCAGATCCTGAACGACGCCTATAGGGTGTGTCCCACGTAAACGTGATATGCGCGGTGCGGGCGTTGCGATACCTCCATGTGATAATTATGAAATTCAAAAAAGGCTAAAATAAACAACCTGAACGATGCGACAACACAAAATCGCTACAATCGCACGAATTTATTTTCTAGTAAAGGCAAAATGAATTCTTTTTATGTGTTTGATAGTTTGCGGCTGTCCCTTTTGACATAACGCACCGCCAGAACATATCGCGTTTAAGTGGGACACAGCCTAAGTCATGAGTCTCATCATTGAAACACCAAAGTACTCCAGGTTTTTAACAGTGTTGATAGATTAGCGTTGTTCCACAACCACAAACAAAAAACACCCTCTTTCATGCCTACAATGCGTCTATTTTAGAAGTCGGTTAACGGACGAACTTGTTGATGATCCCGAATTCTTGGCATTTTTAATTTCGAAACAACTCGAAATCAATTTATAACAATTACTCTCGTTTATCTTTCATATTTTACTTCAACAAATTGTATTTTTTAATAGAACAGAAATGGCATTCTGAGATATACAAATAAATAATTGTAGAACGTCAACTGGTGAGAGATTTTGATCTCGGATTTTCACGCTTCTGGCTCAAAGGGAATTGAAAAGTGTGTTATTGTTGAATATAATGAGGCAAAATTTGCTAACACAGGAACAAATCGTTTCCCATTTTCCGAGAAAACGGATTTTTGGACCGATTTTCTCGCCTCTACCATGTTGACTAAATGATTTCGATAATGCAACCAAGCTTGAAAATACGATTGGAATAAGTGTCGCATGTGGCCAATGGGTTCAGATTAAGGACGTTATCCTGTAAATTAACGTAATACTACCGCCACGATTTTCTTGCTTCTGCCAAGCGGAAAAATGAAAGTTGATATCGACAGAAGTCCACAAAAAAATTGGCTGCGAATGCCAAATTCGTTGAAGGAACAGAAAATATTGTGAAAACTTGAACGATTCCTGTATTTAATATAAATTGACCATTTGCAAACATTACGACAATTTTTTCGTGGACTACCCTCTATATCAACTTTCATTCTTCCGCTTGACAGAAGCGAGAAAATTGTGGCGGTATTGTTACGTTTCCTTACAAGATCACGTCCTTATCTCAACCCTTTGGCAGCAAAAAACGACACACATGCCTATCGTATTTGATGCTTGGTTGCATCATAGAATTCATTTAGTCCAAAAGGAAATCGGTCCAAGACTTCTTTGCTATTCAACAATAATACAATTTTCAAAAACCAATATCTTTTAACATCTAGCGGTCTGTTAAGAGAGAGACTTCCTTTCACCGAATGATCAATTCATTATGGATATCAAATAGAACCAACGACACTCTAAAATATTAAGTTTTAACAAACAGTTATATATGCATTAGTCAACAGAAACAAGATAACCAGAAAAAAAACTTTCTTTGCGATTTCATTTTTTCAATTTCTTACAGAAAAAAATACTTCCTTGTTATTTCAATTTTCTGACTTCTTTAAGAAGACATCTTGAAAAGGATATCTTTAAGACGTAATTCGTAGGACTTCTTGAGTGTCTTTAAAATGAATTGAAATGATCTACTTTCTCTTTGACTAGTATGAAGGCTTGGATAAATATAAAGATGCCAATTACCATTCAAAATACCACTGACTGGTTCTCGGAAATTTGCGAAAATCTTGTCCATATTGAGTTTTATATGTAAATTACTAACGGTGTATTTCTAGTCTTTGTATTTTTTCACTAAAACTATACTACTAAAGCTGCTTGAGCCATATTTCATTTAAGTGTTTCAATCTCAATAATAATTGGCAGGTAACCCAATACTTGAATTATCATTCCCTCATCGTGTCCTAAACTCAACATTTAAATAATATTATATCATTAATTTTATTTTTTTCTGGGTACAAAAAAAAAGTATCACTTCCTCACTTTTTACTAAAACCTGGATTGCATATACTTAATACTGATATACTGCTAGCAGAGTCTAGAGGTAGGCGCAAACATCACAGTCCACACGTATATATGTCTATAACGTTTTACTGTACTTCGGGTCTTATGTGCATATTCGAAAATGCCCCAATTGGCTCTTCTGTTGTGGGTTATGTTTTCTCTCTGTTTGATTCTTGGCAACGCTTGCGCAAAACGGTTTAGGTACAGTAGCAAGGTATAATTTGCTGTCTCTATTAGTCGGTGACCCTTCAGCTTACGGGCGATAGCAGTATATCAGTATTAAGAATATGCTGGATTGTACTTTTTAATCAGATTGTAGGTTGCCGTGCTTATAATTTTATTTGTCATAATCATTATGATGTTTCATATGTTTTGAAGAGTGAAAATCTTAACTCGAATGGGAACTTAATTTGAGGTTATGTTTGACCAGTTTTTGTAGGATATATTTAATTTTATCATTCCCTCACTATCATTCCTTCAGTATTCTATTAGATACTGAGAGAATATGATAAAATCAACATAAACTTGTCAAAAATTACCCCAAATTGAATTCCGATTGATGATCCATTTGTTTTAATAGCTCTCTCTTGTTTGTAATGAATAATTTTATGTTCAATATATTTTCATAACTAGTTTTGTACTTTTTAGGGTTTCGAAATCAAATAACAATGGCAAAAAACTCATCATTCTCTCATAATTGATTTGTTTATCTATTTGTTTTCATTTAAATTGTTAGCAAAGGTTAGTTTTTGTGTACTATATATTGAATATATAAAATTGTCAATTATTGCGAATTATATTCTTTTCAGTCAGTTTTCGCAAATTCGTGAGGACTAGTCAACTACAAAATACAGGGTGTCCCATATGCCAAGTCGGAACCGGGCGATAAGCCAACTGTTCATGCAAACTGTTACTTTTCCTAATTATTTTGATACGATGTAACTAATACTCACAAATGATTCTGTAAACTGTTGTCTTAACTTCATAGCCAACTGCTCCTGTTTGGAAGAAAATATCATTTTTGACCAAGCCAAGTGTTAAACTCAATACTTCGTCCAATTTATTGAGAGTACTACGCGAGGTTGGCAAATAACTTGAAAATCCGGTACATTTGATAAGGATTCCAAAATTATATGACACTTATTTTTTTGTAATGAAATCCGGTTTTGATTTTTTTATTTAACCAAAAAAATCTAGGCTTTCCTTAAGCCTTACCTTCAAGATTATACATTGAATGAGACGGAGAAGTCATTTCAGGAAATGTGAGCGAGACAGACAATAACTCTAATTTGACGAAGATAGACAGAGTCATTTTTTCTTTGAGAAAGTTTTATCGTCGGATGATGGTTACATGAGCCTGCATAACTTACGTGACTGGTCTGTAGGAAATCCAATTATATGATGATACAAGATAAATCACAGAATCGGTTTAAGATAAATATGTGGATTGGAATTTTAAATGGGTCTTTTTGAGCTGCCAGAGGCCTCGAAGGGTGAAGTCTACTTAGATGTTTTACAAAATAGCTTATCTATTTGAAGACTTGCTAATAATATTGTACAAGGACATATGGTTCCAGCAAGAGCAGGGCACTATCGCCGATCAGTTACAGAATATCTCGATGAGGAATAGCACATTAAATGAATAAGGCAGACTGTTGCAATCTCATTGCTAGCATGTTCGCTGGATTTAGGTCCGTTAGACAGGTGTTTACCTAAACTCCGTCTGTGACAAAAATTCAGATTCGTCTGTCGGATAACCCTAGCTTTTTTAAGAAGATTTCATTAAAATGTCATCTGAGCAATTAATTTTTAGTTTAATTAAGCCATTTTGATCATTTTTAGTAATAGAACACTACTAGTACTCTTACTAGAAATTTTCTGTCTCGCTCATATTTCGTGAAATGACTTCATCCGTCTCACTCAAATTAGAATCTTGAAGTTACAGCCTTAGGTACACTAGAATTCTTCTTAAGTAGATAAGAAAAAAAAATCATAACAAGTTTTTTATACAAATATAAATCATTCAAAATTTAAGAAATAATCTATCAAGAGTCATACCATTTTGGATACAATAAAGTCACTTAAAATCAGGCGAAGTAATGATATAAAATAAATAGTTGCTTTGCTCAAAAATAGCACTTTCTTCCAAGTAGGAATAGGAGTAGGCTATGAATTTTATACAACAATTTACATAGCCATTATTCAGTAATACATCATAAAGAAAAAAAGTAAGCACAGAAAATATTTGCATTAAGAGGAGTGAAAAGACCGTCGGAAGTTGTAGATTGTTTCCATTTTTTTAACCAACTTCAAAAAGAAGGAGGTTCTTAATTCGTCTGTATCTATATTTTTTTGTTTGTTCAATAACATAGCTTGTACCGTTTCTTAGAAAATGGGAAAAAACTTATACAATATGCTTTGGTGGATTCGCTGGTATTAAAAATATGGAATTTTTTCTATTCGGAATATGGGAAAAATTGAGAAGAAATTGGATTAGTTTCGGGATAACCCGATTTTTTTTTCAATAACATATATTGTACTATCTCTTAAAAAACTTTTTTAGCGACTTTCTTTAGAGTAAACTTTAGTGGATTCGCTGGTATTAAAATTTGGAAAAAAATTCTGTTCGAAACATGGGGTTTAATAGATTTAAAAAAATTGGATTAGTTCCGAGGGATCCCGAAGTGGTCCCATATTTTGTTTCAATAACATAGCATGTACCGATTTTTAGAAACGACTTTCTTATACAGTAAGCTTTGGTGGAGTTGCTGGTATAAAAATATAAAAATGTTTCTGTTCGGAACTTGGGGTAAATTGTAAATAAACTGAATTAATCAAAATAAATGTCAGTTAATCAACTTCAAAATGAAGTCTCTATATGTGTATTCATATATCAAATGATTTCTTTTTATTAATAATTTTAAGAGAAAAAGTTATTCTTAATAAACAGATTTGCAAGGTGTAAAACGTACACTGTAATCATTTCATGTCACTTTTTATTTAACTGTAGACGAGGTTTGTCATCAATTAAGAATTTTGATTAAAAGTGCAGTATCTTTATTTTTGTTAATATCTCTAAAAATTGTATCAAATAGAAGTAATTGGAAATAAAAACTGCAGCGAAGTTGCGAAGTAGGGTACAACTAATAAATGTACTTTCCAAAATATTTTCACTTTAGTTTGGCACCTACTTCATAAAAAGTATTTAATTGTTATAGCAAAAAATTATTTCATACTTTTTAGTTGTTTTTTTAAGTCGGTTTTTGTTTTTAATGTATTTATTAAATGCTTATAATTTATAACATACCTAACTTTAATATTTCTGTATATTTTTTTATAACTAGTGTGACCTACGGGACACCCTGTATATGAATACAATAATCAAGCTATCAGAATCACTTGAATATATTCACCGATATGTTGAAATGTCACCAACAAATGTCTCTTACCTGATACCATATTTTCACCTGCGTCTCCGTCAACTTCAAAGCCGCCGCAAGTTCTGCCCTTTCTGGTCCACTTAAATATCTTTGCTGGCTGAAGCGACGTTCGAGCTCGAAGACTTGCGCGTGGGTGAAAGCAGCGCGGGAGCGTTTCTTGCGGCTCGGTTGGCCGACGATATCCCTGCTGGAGTCGTCTGATTGGTGCGACGATTGATAGTCTGGCGATGGGACGGACCGCGAACTTTGATGTTCTGAAACGGGAAAACGGTGTTACTCTTCTCACTTACGTCACACTTTATTTTCTGAAAATGTGTAGATGAGAATTGGAAAAGAGAGTACGATTCTCAGGCAATCTGTTGTAAACGCAGCAAACTAAACAAAGTCAAGAGTCTTTAATTGAATTTTGTAAATTTTCAGAGTAAGCAATTCGAATATCTGAAAATGTATTGTAATAGAAATTGGTAATGAAATTTACTTTTTGTTTGCTGATTGGTACTTTTTCTGTACGATCATACGTAGCTCTGAACTATTTGCTTGTGAAGTATAGTGAAGTATAAATTACAACCACAGTTGAGTTAGAACATAAATCTCTTATCCTATTCATAGCGCATTATGAGTTACAGTTTCCTAATTTAGGTCCTAAAATACATTCAATTTTTACCCCATCTATTACAATGCTGTTTCCCTAAATAATTCCTGAAGATATTTCATTTTCTAAGATATATCATTTTCCTAAAGTATTTCATCTCATAGAGTGAGGTATTGTAGTCGCATGAATGGAAACCCTTCTTCTAATGCGTTTTTAATACTTGTTTATTTCCATAGAAACTGTACTATAATTTTACTTCAAATAAGTAGTTGTTAAGTGCAGTTTCAAAGCTCCAAAGTATGGCACGTTTAACTGAAAAACAGCGAATAGAAATTTTGACGAAGGTAGGATATGGTGCCAGAACTCGAACACAAGTATCTGAAGTTTGCGAATTGTTTAATATGAAATACCCGGAGCATCCTATTACACGATCGGTAGTTGGTAAAATAGAAAAAAGAGTTTCTAGAATTTGGCCACGTAAGAGACAATTGCAAAACCAGATAAAACACAATTAAATGTTTTGCTCGATTTACAAGAAAATCCTCACAAATCCACTAGACAATTAGCCGCAGAACAGTCAATAAGTAAATCTTCCGTTCTAAAATGGTTGCATATAAATAAATGACACCCATACAAAGTTCATTTAGTTCAGGAACTTACTGAAGATGATTTGGACCGGCGAGTAGAATTTTGAGAAATAATGATGGATAGATGCAATGCCAACCCGCATTTTTCAAGTAAGATGGTTTTTTCGGACGAGGAAACATTTTGTTAAATGATTCAGTAAACAGCCAAAATTTTCGATATTGGGCATCAGAATACACAGTTTTCAAAGGAAGTTAACGTATGGGCCGGAATTGTGGGTCCTTTTTAACCGACTTCAAAAAGAAGGAGGTTCTCAATTCGTCTGAATCTATGTTTTTTTTTCATGTTTGTTCACCGATTACTCGGAAACGGCTCCAGGAATTTCGACCATTTTACGGGATCCTGTTTGGGTAGATAGCGGAGTGGTCCCATATTTTTTTCATTAAAATAGCTTTTACCGTTTCTTAGAAAATGGGGAAAAACTGTTTTTACCTATTCTCATATACTCTATGCCTTGGTGGAGGAGCCGGTATTATTATAAAATTTGAAAAATTTTATTCGGAACGTGACAAATTGAAAAAAAGGTTGGATTAGTCCCGTGATATCTCAAAGTGGTCAAAATTTTTTTTCAAATAACAAAGCTTTTATCGTTTCTTATAGAATGGGGAAAAACTTTTTACCTTTTTTCTTATATTCTATGTCTTGGTGGAGTCGCCCGTATTATAAGATTTGATAGAGTTACTGGTATTAACTATTCGAAACTTGCGGTAAATTGTAAATAAGATGAGTTAATCAAAAAAAAAGGCTCTAACGATTTCGATGAAAATTTCCTATTTAGAAGTTTCAATGGATAGAAATCGATTGCTTAGGATCTCATATTTGGAAAAAGCGGTTTGCAGAGATATTAAATAATTAAAACAGTTATTGACAGTTTGCGACAATCAAGATAACTGATTTGTAATTTAAAGGTGTTCAATACAGGGTGATTTGGTAACCTACGTAAGAGTGAGATTCGTCTTGTAAAAATTATTTCAATACGGGTGATTTGAGAGTGAAACTGCTATTGTAATCATTTTTTCAATACAAATTGTATTTGTGACATGTTCCGAACAAGTAAATATTTAATGCCTCCCTCATATTTTCGAAAACTAGCATTACATTTTTACACCCCGAGATTTAAAGTTTTTAAAGTGATAAAACTGCCAAGGCAGGCGATTTTTGGATGAGTAAAATCTTATGAATTTGCATATTAATTTCACGCATATAAATATAAATTTGTGGAGTACGGAAATAAAATTATATAGGGTTTAGTCTTATTAAAAATGTTAGGAGATCCATTGATTTGCTATGCAAGATGGTTAAAATATAGCGTCGAATATAATTATAGCATATAGGATGGTTAGTAAAAAGCAAGAAATAATTATACCTAAGGTAGCTCATAGCAGTTGGAAATTAATGATAGCTGACATACAGGGTGGAGTACAAATATTGTTATGAAGGATGGTTAAAAAAATCAGTTAATAGAAGATTACAGCTGTAGCTGTAACGAGATCATTATTTGTGCAATTACAGTCATTGCATCACTGAAAATTGTAAAATAAATACAAGTTTTTTTCCAAAATCAATGTTACGTATTTTTAAAACCGACTTCAAAAGAAAATTAACTACCAAAAGCTTATGAAATAATATTTTGCTACAATTGAAATACTTTTTATGAAGTCGGTGCCAATTTGAACAGCGAAGTTGCGAAGTACAACTCATCAATGTACCTAATAACCGGAAACAAAGCATATTTTCACTTTCGCTTGGCACCGACTTGATCAAAAGTATTTAATTGCGTAGCAAAATATTATTTCATGCTTTAACACTCATAGTTAATTTTCTTTTGAAGTCGGTTTTTGTTTTTTTAAAAGCCCATGTATTTATTTTATTGAAGGAACTCGGAAAAGTAGACCTATGACAAAATGACATAATATCCTGTTTAACTTTACCCGAATGCTGAAAAACCCCGATATACTGGCAGATTCGGTATGGTTTCAACAGGATGGAGCGCCCCCGCACTATTCGCGAACAGTGCGAGAATATCTTGACAATATTTTCCCAAATAGATGTATCGGATCAAGATCTAAGCCCGTTAGATTTTTACCTTTGTTGTTACGTGAAATCGAAAGTCTACTTCAATAATAAGCCGGAAAATATCGAGGAATTAAAGAATAGGATTAGGGTCGAAATACAACGAATCCTGCCACAAACGCTAAACGAAGTGTTACGAGAATTTGAAGATTGTTTTTTCCGACGCGGCAACATTTTGTTTACACGGTTCAGTAAACAGCAGTAGTAATGAAGTGTTAAGAGAAATTGAAAAGCCTCTGAGCCCTGAGGTATTGTCAGGAAGTTAACGGTCAACAATTTGAAAATTTCATTTGATATGTCAATGTTTTTTTTCTTCAATTTTTAATGAAAAGTTATTTTTTTAATAATTTTCGGTATAGGACATTGTACATGAAAAATTCTTAGAATTCAATGCAGAATTCAAAAATAAAATAGAAAACAAATTTTTCTATTTGAAAAAATGAAGTTGATGGTCGCGATTTATTTCTTGCCCACCGTGTATAAATGAGTTTATCATCGCAAAAACCGCAGTCCAAAAGAAAAACGTCGTGTCCGAGCGTTTTTCCAAAAAACCAAAACCTGAATTTTAAATGCATTTGTTCCAACCCATGCGTCCTCACTGTATACTCTTTGTTCTTACGAAGCGCCTCACTGTTTTTTTTTGGTTCTATGTTTCCTGTTATCGTTGTAATTGCCTCACTTTGCTCCTTTGTTGTGTGTATATACCTCTACGTCTCTTCTTAGTTGTTCATTCCCGATTTAACATGGTGCGACCGTTATTCTCCTCAGGAAGCTGTGAATGAGCCGCTAGTTGTTATTTGTCCCTATACGCTCCCTCCGTATGTCATTACAGAACTTTCTAAGGTATCGCTTGCACTTAAGTCGGAATATATGGATGTCCGTTGGCCCTATCCTGATCCTGAACCTGGTTCCGCAAAATCCTTTATTTTTCATATTCACTGTGAAGCCGTCCTGCCAAATTATGCCGAAAGCTTTACTAAGTCGAAGAATACTATCCATATTGACTTTTTTCTAGGTTTCCTTCTCAATCTCTACCATTCACATGTCCTTTTGGTATGCTGTAGAGTGTCTTTTCCTCAGCCTTAGCTATTGGTCTGCTATCTATGAATTTGCTTATGAGGCTGCGGTTAATTCCTTTCTTGGATATACATGTTGCAAATAGATTGAGGGCCTATATTTTAGATGGAGATAGTATACTAAATCAAGCCAAAAACTCTATGGCTTATATGTCTTAATAAATAAGAAAATCCAGAATACATTTTAAAGTAAGGGAAATTACTGTCTAAGCAACAACATCACGTCCTAACTGTAGGTACATACATATCTAAAGAAATAACGTAAATTTTATTCAGTAATTAGAATTGTTTAGTAGAGAATTAGATTTGTTTTGATAAATAAAATTTTTTGACATATTTCTGAAATAGATTTTGTGTTAGGTCCAGGTAATAAATAAACTGCAATATTAATTATTATTTTACATCGAAATATTACACCAAACTGCACCATGTAATAAAAATCTAGCTACAAATAAACATTTCACGAAACTGCAAACTTACAAAACTTACCTTTGGAATATGAACATACCAAATAGTACAAAAACTGCTAATAGCTACATTATATTCGTTGAAACGAACAGTAAATATCTGAATTCTCGCGGTGTTGCAATATCTTTCAATCAGTTTGCGGTTGAATTTCAATTAATTTTTAATTGTCAAAATTAGGTTTTGGCGATGTTCTAGAAATTAGTAGCTGCATTTAAGGTTCCAGAAGCGTTTTCAATGCAAATTTACTGTGTGACTGTAAAAATGTGTGTGCAATTCGTAACTTTTTTATTATTATTGTTTGACCATATTGAAGCTCGTTGTTATAATGGTTCTGGTTTATTTTCACCTGAACTGTTATTCCTCAAAATATTTGCACCCATACCGTTTAAACCCTTTGTATTGATATACTTCTATGTACGAGGATATAAAATAATATATATATATTTTCGATACTGCATGGCAATCGCCTATAAACTATGAATACTATGGAACGTTCGCACGACGCCTGTTTAGTTTTGCTTCACAACTAAGGTTAGTTCTATTAAGTATGTAGGTATCAGTTTCCTCAATACCTACAAAAGTAAAAGTTTTAACCATTTGAATATTGACAAAAAAAATACTATTTTCAATAACTACCTGAATTAAATCTAGAGGATCCCTCTACAAAATCCAGCAAACTTCTTAAATATACCAACACACACACAATTGTATTCCAAATAGATGAGCTGAAGAAGCTTGCTCCTTAATTAGACTAAATCATATAGACCGACAATTATACTGATGCTTTAAATGAAGTCGAGATTTTGATATTTCGTACAAAATTGGAAACTGTACATAGAATTTTGTCGCAAAATGAATTCCGACATCCAGGAGTTTCAGGAAAAACGAGCCCACAGAGACTCCAACTCGTGAATCGTACTGTGTGTAACGCCGTTTCCCTGTGATTCCTATGATAGAAATCAAACGAAAAAATGCCTAGGATTATTAAACATATCAAAGAAATTACCATATCAACTTTTAAAGATTTTTCAATCCATTGAACGCACGACAATATATTGTTTCTAGTCGAGAACCTTCATCAGTTGCGCTCCCCTCAATTGATTCAATTCTCGAATAATAATTTATATATAGTACATATTTTATATGTATTATATAGAAGATATTTGTAGAAATGATTAAGAGCTCGGATTATCACCAAAAATTTTCTAGCATCGCAGTAGTTCTCCTCTGATTTAGAAAATCCTCGACTCTAGTATTCTATTACATGTTCTTTCCCATACCGGACCTAGGATAAAACGGCGCCAATCACTATATTGCTGGCATCATTGTCCAGAATAAACGTATCATGTTCTCTTGGGAAGGCTAGAGTAGTGCTCGCTCTCTTTAATGTATCCTCGCCTACTTGGTTTCAACGGAACGACTCCTTTTCTGCTGTTTGCTTATGTAATGAAGCGACGATGTAAGCAAATCCTTGGACAACTCGTCTGTAATAAGAGCAGTCCAGCAACGACCAGCTTGTACTTTGTCAGCGTTCGTTCGTCTTACTGTCTGTGATACGATGTGACCTGAAAACTCTACTTCCTTTTGGAATAGGGAAACTCTTTTAGGATTGAGGTAATTTTCATTTTGCAATTACATCAATAAATATAAAGCCATTGACAACGAAGTCAGAATAGACTTTGAAACGTTTGGTATTCCTGCAATATACGTAGTTTTATTTCTATTGTGCTGTTATTCCCCAAAGAAACATAAAAATAGTCTTCAATATAGTTTACTTTCAACTCAACAATATCAGCGGACTGTTTTACGATCTGAATTTCCTTATTTATTCAGATTTTGTGTCCATTATTTTATTGTCAACTAGCCCATTTGCATGTTTAATTAACTGCACCAGTTAGTGGAATTGTTATTGTTGAAATTCCATTAATTATTCTTTTTCTTCTTGTCTTTCGATCCCCAGTAAATCCTGTTCTTTTTCATCTGATAGTTTTATTACCTGTTTTTATTGGATTTTCATTTCTACCCTGAACACACTACTCATCTAAAATAACCTTTCTGTCACTGTAACTGCTTTAAATATTTACTATTTGACGTTCTTTAGTTTTCTAAACTGCTCCACATCACTAATCTAGAAATCAGTAGAGTTTTCTCGAACTGTCAATTACCAATTTGCTGACAGTGACATCTAGTTTGTATACAAAGGATCATCCCTCGGACGCAGTTTTAACTTTCAGTGACAATACATAAAAAACATTTACCTTAGAAGAATGCAAAATTTGTTTAAAATGCCTTAAACACTATATTATGATATTTTTGGGTATAGAAAATATCATTTAGAGATTGAACATTCTCCTTGTATAATGTGCCCGTATTTATCGATTTAATATACAATTTTAATATCGAGTAGGCTCTTTCAATAACCATACGATATTGTCAAAGAGGACTTTACAAAGACTCAAAGTAATAAACTGCCGTTTTCACTCAATGTTGAACGGCCTCGATACAAACATTTTAAAATTGTTGTTGTCATCGGTAAATGACTTCAAATGATATCCAAAAAATAACACGTGTCAAACACGTGAGGACTGACACATTTTGTTGGTAATGGATTTCAAATGAACGACATAAATCTCCTCACCATCTATTGTTACGGCTAAAGACCGTTAATCTACAACCTATTACTGAAATTAAGTAACACGTAAGCAAAGTGCAAGAAGCTTTCTGTTTAAAAGCTCGGAAGTAGGTATAGGTGCCAGCTTGTGTCAACCGCTGTTCTGGAAACCTTTCTGTCATTCAATCGCCTGGAATATTAGCCAACAATGTATTCGCAATGTAAAACAATAATGGATTAAGTAAAAGTTTTCGTGGAATATTCAAAGTTTAGAGTCACTTGATTGTTGAAAAACAATGATGTATTAAGTAAAAAGCTTTCAAGAATTATTGACGACTTAGAGTTTCCTAATTATTTGAACAACATATACCAGTCTTTAGAGCAAAATTGAGGCCCCTTTGGGACACAATTCAAAAGCAAATTTCTACCGTCACTTCAGTAACAGTTTATAGAAAGTAATTGATTTTAAAAGCAAATTCGCAGAAGTACATTATTTAAATAATAAATACCATCAAGATTTTTTTTGGTCCCAATTTGAGGTTAATTTTTAAATTTGCCGCCATTTATATTTTTTGTACTAGAATATCATATGTTATTTGACAGATGACAAGTAACAATATTCGGGTTAATAAAAATGGAGAGAGATATATGATGAGCAACGCGTGTTTATTATTACAAATTATTTTAAATTTGGTGAAAGTTGTGCAGAAGTTGGAAGAAAATTTATATGAATATTGAAGAGAAAAGCAGTCAATGTTACCTTTGGAAAAATTTTCAAAAATTTGTGGAAACTGGTTCAGTAAAAGATGAAAAAAGCAAAAGCTATAGTAGTAGTCGATGTTCAGAAGAAAATATTGAAGCTGTTACTGCCTAGTGTTGTTGAACAACCAAAAACACCAATTCGTCATGGTGCACAGCTATTGAACATTCCAAAAACCACTTTATTCAGAATTTTGTGGAAAGATCTTCATTTAAAGGCTTACAAGATGCAGATAACGCAAGAAATAAAGCCTTTGATTTACGTCGTCAATTCGTTAATTGGGCCATACAACAGAAAACTTGAAAGATTGATGCATCCGCAAAAAGTAACTGTTTGCAGTGGTTTTTGGGCTGGTGGACTGATTGGTTCATACTTTTTTGAAGATGACAATGGAAATGCTGTTACTGTGAATGGTGATCACTATCGAGCGATGATTACTAACTTTTGTGGGATGAATTGGAGCATATGATGTGCAGAATATGTGGTTCCAACAGGACAGTGCAACATCTCATTCAGCAACAAAAACAATCAATCTTTTGAAACAGAAATTTGGTAATCGAATAATTGCTCGAAAATCAAACATTAATTGGCCCCTAGGTCTTGCGATCTAACACCTCTAGAGCTATTTGAAAGAAAAGGTGTATGCCAACGATCCACAAACAATTGATGACCTAAGGGAGAACATTATGAACCGCAGTTAACCCAGAGTTATCGAAAATTTTGACAAAAGATTAGAAGCTTGTCGTACAGCAGCAAGTGGTCACTTACAAGATATTGTTTTCCATTACTAAACCGAAACAATTGTACCATCATTTGAAATAAAAATTTGATCATTCTCAAATAATTTGTGTATTTTATTAAAACATTTAAAATTAACCTCAAATTGGAACACCCTTTAGAAGAAGTTCTAAAGGATCAGAAATCTTTCTTAATGAGCATTTATTAGTCCTCATTGGATAATTTTTAATCGAGAAAGGGGAGAAAAACTCAAAATCTTATAATTATAATTTATGATGTTAAATTCTAATGGACTCAAGATGGGTCTTGTACAATAAATTTTTTCCCAAAAATTGTAATTTAATTAATAGAGGAATATTTGGAAACACAAAACATATTAACTAGGCTAATACGATCGGGAAATGTTAAAGAATTTTGAAAGCTCATATGATGCACTTCAATTTGACTATCTTGGATTTTCTTTATAATAACGACAAATTGGTTTCCAAAGATAGTTAATATTTCAGTAAAACGGGGAATATGGGGCAGACAGTCAGTGGAGCTGTGAAGGCACACAGTCGGATTCAGGATTTTATTTAGGTTTGTTTGTGTTTGTTTTTATTACCCCACTACCATTACCCGCGGTTTCAACCGCTTATGGAATGTACAATTCTTTACAAAATAAACTAGATCAGGAAACATATGGGTCATGCCGCATAAATTTTTTTTTGTTGATATAGGTATATTTCACCCAAACTGCAAGTGCTTATGAGCGACTCTATATAACTATTTTGTAGTCAGCATTTTTTTTGAAACACTGTAACTGTAGTGCAACCATCGTGTATACACTGCTATTTATTTGTCACACAATATAAAAATTTTTTAGGCACCTAACTATAACTCTACTGCATCCTATATTTCAGCAATGCAACAGCTTATTATTCCTAACAATTTTTGAGCCACCTTGTAAGGTAATTTCTTTCCGCCAAATATTTAAACCACGCTGTATATACAACATTGTGTTAAACACAATGCACAACTATAATATTGCTTCGCCCCGTATTTCAGGTAATCCATATAGTAAGATGCAACTGCTCTTGGTTTACCCTATATAATACTTTTTAACATTTTTTTGACGAACCCTATAGCATGGTAATTCTGCTCCGCTTTCGATTTCAACCACTTTGAATATGCAACTACTTATGGACCACCCAATATAACATTTTTGTACCACCTTGAATAAATATAAATCCACCATGACCAATATATTTTATCCAAACTACAATTGCTTATTGGCCACATTATATACCAATTTTATGCAACTTTTTTCGAACCGCCTTGTATAACTAAGACTCTACTATATTTAAATCATTCTCTATATGCTGCTATCAATTAGTCAACCATTATAAGTTATTTCTCTATTAGTTTTTGAACCATTGTGATAACCATAATTTTAACCAGCAGTTTATGGGCCACAGAATATAACATATTTAAAAGAATTAACTATAACTTTTTTCCACACTATTTTATCTATGCTACTGCTTACGGGCTGAGGAGCTATTTAAGCATTTTTACAGATATTTTATGAACCACCCTAGAGAGTATATTTTCTCCCCACATTACGTTTCAACCGCCCTTTATATGCAACATTGTGTGAATCATAGTCTATAACTATAATTTTACTTCGCTGCATGTTTCAGGTATTTCATATATGTAAAGGCTAATGTTCTATCCTATATAATAAAACACATCATTCTCTGGTCCACGCTGTTTAGCCAAAATTCTACTCCATACTCTATTTCAACCAGTATAACATTTCTTGTTTCATCGTGTGTAACTATAGATCCCCCAATCTCCAATAGAATTCATCAAAACTCTTATATATCACAATTTTATTCATTTTTTTATCACCTTATATAACTCAATTCAACCTATGTTGCAACCATCCTGTAATTACTTTTGCTTATTCGCGACCCATTATAACTCCTTTGTCTGTGATTTTTTTAACCACCCTGTTTATTTATACAAAGTATTTCATCATACATCTTACATCCTGTATATGCAACTGTTTATGGGCCACCCAATATAATATTTTTTTCAAACACGTAACTGCAACCTTGCTCTACCCTATATTTCAAGTATCATATATGTGCAACTCCTTTTGGGCACTCTATTTCATTTTTTCTCATATTTTTTGAACCACAATATAAAGTATAATTTCTCTCCACCGTATATTTATACTACCCCTAATGTGCAGTTTTTCTAATATTGTTTAAATCACCCTGTATATTTATAATTTTATGTCACTCCATATTTCAGGTATTCAATATATGCAACTGCTCCTGTTCTACCCTAAAGAACAACATTTTTGGTATTGTATTCCACCCTTATATTAATAATTCCTGACTTTTAATTGCAAACTGTCATTGTAAGAGAAGATATAGAGTTTACCCTCTATTAGCAATGATCCACTTTTCTCTTAATTCTTTATCAACAGGAAATCTATAAATAATTTGATCAAATGCGAGTTGGACTCGCATATTTAGGGTTCCGTACCACCTTGAAGATTCTAATATTCCAGATTCAGACAAGCAGGGAATGAGTGCATTTTCTTATATTTTTCCTTATATCTTTTAAAGAAAGCGTTTTAAATTTATAAAAAATATTCACTTTGATTTTCCACACATAGACTTTTTATTTTATCTGCTTCAGGATTCGCTTGATTTTTATCAGAATACATATGTATTTTATTTTCTAATTTGTCCCCAAAAATTAACATTAGAGTTTTATTTTATTAATAAACTTTCAGAGAAGTCTTTCATAATCTACTGTCTGTAGATTGGAAGATAAAGGGCAAAATAGGTCAAGTTTTAATTTATAAATTATTAAATCTGTTATTCAAATTATTTAAAAATACAAATAAAATATATTTTTCAAAATTTAAATAGTGTAGTTTCTAAAGTGGGAATTATGTCGACTTTTAATATTTTTGTTAATATCTTTTAAAGAAATGATTTAAAAAATGATATATTTGTAATTCACATAATGAGCCTTTTATCTGATATATTACATGATGCGTTTGAAAACTGAACCTTTATTTTCCATTTAATTGTATAATTTGTCCCTAAAATTACTATGGGGGTTCCTAATAATTTATTTTCCGTTTAATTCTATTATTTGGGGGTCAAATAATAGATTGTTTTCTGAACGATATTTCTTTAATGTGGTATTATTTCCCAAGAAGTACTTAGACAGCAAATAATAGAATTATGGATTTTTTTCATATTTTTCCTATACACAAAAAATTGAGGTCTTATAGTTTGGGGAATAACGGGGAGAATGAGTAATTATTTTTAAATATTTTTTTAATATATTTTAAAATATTTCATATGATATATAACATGATGGGTTAGAAACAATTTTAATTTTATATTTTCTATTTAATTCTGTAATTTGCCACCCAAAACTAAAAGTAAAGGTTTCACCTTATTTTTCTAGTAAACTTCAGATCAGAAGCTATACCTCTAATTTTTTTCAAAACTTTACGTTTTATAGTTTCAGTGATAAGGGGGGGAATGGGTAAATTTTGTTATATTTTCGTTAATATATCTTTATAATATATAATACCTTTCATTTTATATTACATGATGAAATATATTTTTTTAAATATGAATTACCTGTAAAATTCGGGCAACGTTTTATATATCCTATTTTTTTAAAAAATTTTAGGCTCAATAGTTTCGGAGATCAGGGGGGGACGGTCGATTTTTTTAGTTTTCCCCCTAGAAGTACCCCTAAAATCAAATTTTCTTCATTTACGATATGTACTCCTGATCGGGTCACCAAACTATACACCCATACCAAATGTCAACCTCTTCCGTCCAGTAGTTTAGGAGAAAATGGCTGTGATGTGACAGAGGCAGAAATCCTGAGTGATATTATAAGGGTGTCCGTATATTCTATATACGGAACCTTAATAAAACGATGTTTTTTTTAAATCACACTATTTTATAACCTAAGGCACCTATTTAAAAAATTTACTTATTCAATGAAATCGAAAATTCCTTAATTGGTCGTTAAGTGCAATTATAAGCTCCCGATGATGACACCATTTTATCGAAGTATTTTACACACAAATACCCTATGAACATACCTAATAAAGAAATTTAGTTTGATAACCGAAAACACTAGGTAGCACTTGAAACAAAGCATTAATTTTGCGGCACACAAATGTTTTGCTGGTCGTCAGCTGTTTTGGTCACTGCTTTCTCTCAAGTCGTTACCGCCGTATCTATTTCATCTACGTACCTAGTATTATAAAATCGATGATCAAATTACATTTTCTGATGTAAAAACAATTTTATTTCTACCAGTGGCGTCCGTAGGGGTCATACATTGAATATTCCTCTCCAAATAAAAATTATATTTGATATTTAGATCCAGTGAATCTAATGACACTAGCCGTGAAAACCTACAAACTTTGGTAGTGCCAATGTTAATTCGTAATAAAAATTGTCGAACGTGACCACCTTCTTTTGACAAGGATCCTTTCGCCCATCTACGCTTCCAGTTGCGCACTCGTTCAAATATTCCCTACATATACGGGTATAATTTCACACAAGGCAACTATTTGCCCTCTAAAATTTTCTAAAGTGTGAAGTGTGGGCCAACGACAAATAATAATAATTCCCAAGAAAAGATACGTCGTCAAGAACACACTGAATGACTAGTTATGTTGCTATTAATGCGACTACTCACATTTACATGGTATATGGGTCCGAAGATTTGTGCACAAACTTGGAGATCATATAAGTGCGAGATGGGATAAAGAGGATCCTCGGGGGGGAAATTTAAGACCATGCAGCTTTAGTGATATGCATGAAACGTCATTAGAATGTCAGCATGATCAGTCGACAACTATATGCATAGCATTATGAAATAAACAAAAGCCCTTAAAAAATTGTCACTTTATCTACAAAATAAACACCCAAAAACAATGTTAATAATTTGCAAAGTTCCACATAAATAAATAGCATAAATATGTTTTTCAATCAAAATAGTTAATTGACCTCGAAGTTTTCTTGGACTTCCATCGTGAATGATAGGAAATTCAGATTATCCATTGTATTTATATTATATGCTTAACCGGTCATGCGCCGCCGGACATGGTAGCGGCAGAGGCCGAAGGAGAACTCCCCAAATCTTTTTAATTTGGACACGGGGCTCGCTAATTATATTTTCGTTCGAGATTATATATGCTGTCTCTATGACTTTTCTTTTGTACCAGTGCTCTTCCTTGTGAATTGCTCTGGCCTGGTCCCAGTTGATATTATGGTGTTCGGTTCATGCGTGTTTAGCTAGCCCAGACTTCGTCACCTCCGCCCTTTGAGTAGCTGTGGGGTGTTTCTTAACCCTGGTGTCCAGCGGTCTCTCCAATGTAAAGATTGTCACATTCACACGGTATGCTGTATATACAGTTATTTGGTATTGCTGGTGCGTCGAGACTTTTTCTTGTTATCATGCTCCTTAAGGTGTTGTTGCTTTTGAAGATATTCTGATTCCATAGCTGTGTGCAATTCTTCTAAGTTTCTCCGACAAGCCTTTAGTATACGGTAATAGTAGAGTTGCTACCGTGGTGTCCTCTTCCTGCCTAGGTGGTCTGTCCAGCTCTTCAAACGCCTTGGTCCGGGCTAGCTAATCAAGCATGGACCGAACACCATAATATCAACTGGGACCAGGCCGGAGAAATTCACAAGGAATGGCACTGGTACAAAAGAAAATTCATAGAGACAGCATTAAAAATATTTGGCCAGCTCTTCTTCGGCCACTGCACTAACAACCAACCTCCAGGTACGACGACGCTGATTGGACCGAATAAGACCCAATGACCATGACCGGTGGCGCATGACCGGTTAAGCGTATAATATAAATACAAGGGATAATCCGAATTTCCTATCATTCACCTGATGACGATAATAGATACACAGCTATTGAAACGTTGTGAGATCAACCACTTCAAGCTGGTGGAAGTCCAAGGAAACTTCGAGGAACGAGTTACATTTTCTACCAACTTCAGACTAACATAGTCAATAGGACATATTACCAATATTTTGTTTTAATAAATCCCAATAATAATCATCAATAAAGAATGAGATAAAACTGAACACAAAACAATCACTAATATTCAATACCAAGCTATTCCAAACAATACTAATACCCTTGGTAACAATATTACTACAACAACCATACCATACATACAGGGTCTTTCAGAAAGACTGAAAAGAATGGGAAACAGATTTAATATTAAAACAACTTTCAAAACAAGAAGTACACTGAAATCAATTGTATCAAAAACTAAACCAAATAATGTAACACAAAACTCAAAAAAATTGCATTTATAAGATTCCTTGCGAATGTAACAAGTTTTATATTGGAGAAACCTCTAGACCTATGAGTGTTCGAATAAATGAACACAAAAATTATATAAAAAAACAACAATTCGAAAAGTAAAAAAATTGTGAACATGCCTGGAATCTTGGTCATCACAATTTTAAATTCAACCATATTACTCACTAAAAACACAATACAAAACGAAAGCTGAAAGAGTCGGTTTTAATTTTGTTAAATGAAAACGATTGTATTGCTACTACCTCCGATTGTACAGCTAGTACTTCTATACAATTCAGTCGTTCCTGATTACCAATAATTAAGCATGAATTTAATAATGATAATGCCTTTTTGAACAACCCCATATCGGGAGAGTTCATAAAGTTTTTCTTAGGTTTTCCCTTATGACTTTAAGGAGAACTGGAACATCAGAATTTCTTTGCTCTCATGTTTGGCGAATGCGCTATCCTATAACAAAGTCGTACCTAGGGTCGCTTCATGACATTCAAAAGACAACTCTTTCAAATTCTTCCAATTTGAAAGAAGCTTTGTTATTTCACATGATCTTTAGAATAATTAGTGCCACCCTGTATATATTAAATTTGCAGTAAATTTCCTTAGTTACATCAGTTTGATTGTCAAACATTAATGCCAAATTGTGAATTACTGAAGTTTTCATTACGAATCCTTTTAATGTTTAAATTTCTTTTCATTTGTGTTAATACCATTGAAACCGCGGTCTGATTTAGACCTTGAAATGTTTTGGACTTTTTGAAATATGCAGACTTTCAAGTTTATGTGGTGTTATTCCCAAAGAACTCAGAAAAAATAATAAACATTCCCACTCATTTTGTTGTTGTCTTTTACAAATAACCTGTGCATATCGGTCGAGAAATCTCAGCTGTCAAAAATTATTCTCTAATATACAGGGTGTAAACGGTTTGAGTGCAAAGATTTTGAAGAACAATACTTAAGGCAAAAAACAAATCAAAAACTTTATAACATTTTCTAAAATAAACTATAGTTTTGCCAAAAAGGACACATAAAATTAGTTTATGTAGCCCTTGCTACAGTGAATAATACAATAATTTCGATTTCAAAATGTCGGTAAATCTAAATATGTAAATACTCAATAGCTTATACATATTTAATAGCCACATTAAAAATGAAAATTGATTATTTAAACTCGAAATATGCTTTTATAATTTAGTGTAAGTTTCTCCGAATAGATATGGCAACGTGGCATACAGACCAACTTATTTACTACATTTTTTACTTTAACGACGACTGAGAGTTACGATTGTTTTTTGCGATTTCGATTCTTGTAAATAAGAATAGATAAACGGTAAAGTGATTTGAATGATATCTATTTGATGTAGACTTCGTGGTTTCCTTTCCATTTAATATATTTTTTAAATAAATAAAATCGGTTTTGATTAGTGTGTAAGTTCTAAAATTAAGAATAGTGCGACAGTATTTATTTGTGATAAATAATGGCCGATTATACAATTAGGGAAAGACATGACACGCTCTTAATTTATGGGGAAAGCAGACGTAATTGCAGAATAGCAAGAATGTTATACAGGGAAAGGTTTCCAAACAGACGCCTGCCCAATGCTAGGACATTCGTAGCTGTTTCGAAGAGGCTTCTGGAAAGAGGTAGTGTAATACCACAAATAAACAATCGCGGACCACAGCGACATAATCGTATCTTAGCTGCTGAGGATCAAATACTAGACCTTATCGACATCAACCATATCGTAGCACACGGAGTATTGGAAGTGAGCTGCAAATTTCTCACGCTGTTGTTCATAGAACGGGAACAATTGCTCTATCCATATCACATGCAGCGGGTTCAAGGGCTTTCAATTGATGATTTTCAACCAAGACTCAATTTCTGTCGTTCGTTCCTCAGAAAACATCGACAATTTCCTAATTTTGTGAACAATATTTTAACAACAGATGAAGCAAGTTATAATAGGAATGGTATAATAAATTTTCATAATACGCATTCGTGGTCTGAGTTAAATCCGCACGAAATACGCCAGTCAGTATTTCAACACCAATTCTCAGTTAACGTGTGGGCTGGAATAGTTGGTGAATACTTGGTTGGGCCATTTATACTGCCTGCACGTTTGACAGGTGAGAATTACCTTTATTTTTGAACAACACGCTACCAGATTTGTTAGATGAAGTGAACCTACAAACACGTTCCAATATGTGGTACTTACATGACGGAGCACCTGCCCACGCAAGTCATCTAGTTGTCGACTTCTTAAATAGAACATTTCCCCGTCGTTGGATTGGTCGAAACGGACATATACGTTGGCCAGCAAGATCTCCTGATCTCAATCCTTTAGATTTCTACTTATGGGAACACCTGAAAAGTAAGGTTTACACGACTCCAATTATTGACGAGAATGACCTTAATCAACGCATTTTTGACACTGATGACGAAATCCGAAATATTCCAGGAATTTTTTCTCGCATACGTGAAAATTGGATTAAACGGTGTCGTGCTTGTGTCGATAGTAATGGTGGGCATTTTGAACATTTACTGTGAATAATCCGTTATTTCAACTCAGTTCTATCATTATAATAAATTCGGTAAGTAGGATTACATATTTACTTGTCTAATATAAATAATATTAATTAAATCAGTAATAATGACTCTTCGAATAATTTAACTGGTAAAAAACTACATATACAGATCTCTTGAGTTGAATATCATATTTACCCAACTTTGTATAATTGCATAAAAGAAACCGTCAAATACAAATTCTAATTGCAATACCTTGTATTAAAAACGTAAATATTTCCAACAAAATATTTCATACATTTTTATTTAATTCTAATCAATATCGTCAGTTTTTTTTTAGGTAGGCGTAGTCATTCCTTTATTATTCGCGCTAAGAGTGAATTTGCTTCGAACGCGAGCGACGTTGCCGGATTGACAATAATTTACTTAATATGTTTTAAGGATTTTCTTGGTTATTAAGGCCTACTGACCATAGTGGTATAAGAGTTTTTTGTTTAATTTGGTGTATACTACCTCCACCTAAAATATATGCACTCAAACTATTTACACCCTGTATATTGAAATTTAAATTTGTAGATTTGTCAGAAAAACTATTTTTTAACGTTTATCCTTTATTTTCATTGAAATCCACTTTAAACTGTTCAGTTCGGATAAACCCTTTCCGACAAATCAGTGAACATACATAAAACAAAAATCTTGAAACTTATTTAATTTTCGATTTCCCGAAAAACGAAACCTTTTATATCAGAAGAATGTAATGAGATCCCGGAAACATTTATCTTATCATATTTTAGGCTATCCGATAATTGCATAGCATAAATTTAAAAATATGTTTTTTAGATTTTTTTTTCACTTAAAAAATATGCGCGACCACTTGGGAATCAATCCTCAAATATAAAATCTCTGATACTGATGGTAAAAAAGCCTCTTAAGCTTTAACTACAAAATGCTTTAAATACCAGTGCGCATTTTTAAACGTTTTATCACTTTTAAGTATTTCAACTTGCTATATTTTAAAAACATTTCTTCACACTCCATAAATTGGGTTGTGTCCAAAATTACTTTCACCTCCAATCTGACTTTTAGACATATTGAGCACTGACTTCTGCAAATCTGTGTCAACTTTAGTCTAATTTATAGCTAAGGATATCGTTGATACTACGAGGAGTAACGGAAACCGAATATTTTTCAGTTTCTAATTTAAACGAACAACAACTAACAATTCACAAAAAAACCCTTATTATCGAACCACCGTTCCTGCTACGGCACTACGAAAACTGAATAAGTAGTCCAGTATTTGTGCGGTATGGTACCAGATGCAAATGGATCTCTTCCAAAATTTTAAACTAACTCGAGTAATACTAGTCCCAGCATTATCTTGTTGAACTAAGGGATCCATGAGGCGATTAAGGTAAGGGATTACATACGGCTGTACTACTTCCTGTAGATAACGTTGGGCCGTCATGTTGCCTTGAACAAGGAAGGAAGGTGATTTACTTCCATGTGCAATAGCCCCCCATACCATAACGCCTACTGTTCGGTGTACATTTCCCTCAACATCACATTGAGGTTGAGGTCCTTTTTCTCGACGTCGTCTATCCTTTCTTCGGCAACATGTCCATCCAAGCAGAATAGAGGTTCATCAGAGAAGACAACCTGATGCTATTCCACATTCAAATGTTGTCGTTTTCTACACCACTGTAGTTGCTGTCGATGTTCAGTGGTCAAAGGTAGCACAGGATGGAGTCGATAATGCTGCAGTCCAAAGGCCTTATAGGACGGTAACCCCTTCAAACACTTACAAGATGGCGTTATTCTCCTAACCACTCAGTAGGCAAATTTCGAATTGTCGAAAATTGGTCTGCCATAAGTCTTAGACGTCCATCTTGAACTTCATTTGTGCCCCTTCAACTTCCGGTGCCCAGTCTTGTCTGATTTTGGGTAGTTTCAAACCACGCTTGATCACATCTCATAACAGTAATAAAACCCGCCTCCCGTAAACCAATAATTCAACCACTTTCAAATTCACTTAGTCATACATTCAATGTACCCGTACTCTAGGCACTTTAACATTACAAAACATTTACTCTGAATCCCATTAAACAGTTTGATGTTTGGTAAATTAAATAAAAATAAAAAAAGACTACAATATTAAGCCATAAAAAAAGTTTACATGAAAAAACATTCACCAAAATTTACCAAATTTTAATCTTCTACTCCTTACTATAGCATATATGCTTTACCAAAACAACATTAAATTAAGAATTTATATTTAAAAAAGAATCGACTTCAGCTGACTTAACCTTTTAGAAACCGTGTGCAATCAATCACTATTTTCAGATATATCATCTGTTAGCGTATTCTTATCTCTCTCTCTTTTTCTCCCTCTTTCTTTCTCCCTCTCTAATTTTTATTCTTGGTATATATTTTCCAAATATATTTTAACTTTCTTATTTGTTTTATTATTTGTACCACTTTCTATAAATCTAACTAATTCACTCTAAATTGCATCCACACTGTATATGTTTCTGTGTACTATACCCCTATATAACTTATTGGTCTATCATTTTCCCATATACAACCATATTTCGACTAGGCACAATATTACAATGGTCCTGATATCTTTAAAACCACCCTGTATAAGTATAAAGCGTCTCCACACTATTGACCCTTTCTATTTTTCTTTTGTTTCAAATCCTGTATACCAATGATTTTACTTCGCCCCATATGTCTAGTATTCCATTTAAGTAACTGCTCATGGTCTACCATTTATTTCAACCACCAGGTATATGCAACTACTTATAATTTTTTTTAACCCATGTCTATAATTATACCCCGTCCTACGTCCTATAATTCAAATATCCTAACTGCTTATGCTTATATGGCAAATTTTTGTCAACACCCTGAATAACGATAATTTTACCCCACCCTTACTTCAAACACCTTGCCTCAGCAACTACTTATATTCCAAACTATATAACTTTTTAAAATCACCCAGTATGTAATTATACTCCACCTTATATTTCAACCATCCTGTATATTCAACTGCTTCTGACAATATTTAAAGCCTTTTGTATAACTGTAATTATTCTTCGTCCCATAAAACAAATATCCACTCTGTATAACTACAGTTATTTCAACCACATTGTATACGCAACTACTTATGTGCCACCCAATACAATATTTTTAGAACCACCCTGTATAACTAATTTAATTCCAACTTATATTTCAAACATCCTATGTATACAACTGCTTATGCATCACCTAATATTACATACACACATGTACACACCTACAACCGTATACCAAATAGAACAGTTCGCCGAAATAACAAATTTTCGTTTCGATAAACTAACTGCCATTTCACGCGACTATAAGCCCCCTAACTTAACTTCGTCTCTAAAAGAAACTTACTTCAAACGAATTAAATTGAGACCCATTACAAACACCCTGTATAATATACTTTCATCGCATATCTCGACATTTAAACTAGATATTTATGATGAAAATTTGACATTTACCATAATATTTACAGTTTTTTTGCATATATTTTCTCGATTTTCAGAAAAATGGTAACTTTTACGTTGTACGAAATCAACCTCGAAAATAGTTTTGTAGAGTACAATTTATAATATTCAAGATTCTTGAGCGGTTTTAGAGAAAACAATTTCAATGAAATCTAGTTGAAATGCAGTTTAAACCATTAAAATTGCCCAAGCCGTTTTTGAATAATCACTCGTCATACATTAAAAAAAGTTGCAGATGAATTGATAACCTCCTCCTTTTTGGAAGTCGGTTAAAAAAATGGGTGTTGCGATTTCGTTGTAAGTATAATTTATGTCCTCAAATGACACTAAAAGAAAGTCCCATTAATTACAAATTAACATAGTTAATTACAATTATTATCAGGTATCATTTTACAAACAACCTGACATATCGCTCTATAAATAATGATTCCCTGATATGTACGGATACAAATATGTGTAAAAAATATTATTATATAATTTCTTGACGGTTATGATGTATTGTCATTCGGTTACAACCCGATATGATCCGTGTACCCTAGAAATATTTACAGATCCTAAATTAAATACAGATTAACCTGTTCAACTCGTTTAAGCCGTTTTACACATTATGAACACAACAAAAACGAAAATCTTGAAGATTTGTGTCCAATTTTCTGAATAATGGTATTTTAAACAGAATACAGTTTAGTTTATCCAAAATCAGTTATCCCCTGCCCCATGCGAAAACATACGCAATGGTACAAATTTTAAAATGTCTCTTGGTTTGATTTTCTGAAATACGGCATGTTTCATACCTTACCTAAATATAAGTGACCTAAAACAATACATTTTAAGCATTCTTAACTATCCAGATCGGGTAGTTAATTCATTAGCGACAAAAGAGCAAAAATACATATAAAAAAGACGCTGCACATATAAAATCTTTTTTGAAATCGGTTTAAAAACATCTTTACGTGTAGTCTTTAGCTCATACTACAAATCTTGAAATATCAAATGGCCTTCATACAAAATAATCGAAAAAAACTTTAATAAATTTTATATTATTAAACAACATTGTTGTTAAAAAGTTTGTAATATAGGTAGAGGAATTACTCAGTCTCTTTGAATTGGTGTCAGTCAAAAATTCATTCTATACAATTCACATGGCAAATAATAGTTTTATTACCTTCACCTCCAATCTGACTTTTAGACATATCCAGCGCTGACTCCTGCAGATCACTGTCATCTTCAGCCGGCTCCAATTTATTGCTAAGGATGTCGTTGATGGAAAAAGGAGTAACGGAAACCGAACATTTTTCAGTTTTTTTCGCGTGTTGTGATATCTCGTCATCCATGATTTGAACAAACAACAAACAACGATTCACGAAAAACCTCTATTTTCGAACCACCGTTCCTGCTACGTCACTACGAAAACTGGATGATTAGTCCTGTTGCTGTTGATGCGACTAACGACACACACTCTTCCACGCTAGGCGGCCGCCGTTGAAAACGCTTCGCCTTGGTGGCGCATGTGAAAACTAATTTTGATCTTTGTTAAATCGGATACTTTTACCTAGGAGGGTGGGACTTATGAGGACCGAATAGTCATATGGTAACTAAGGTTTACACTACTTTAAACATAATGTACTTGTTTATATACTGGAAGAAACGGGGTTTATTTTCGTTGTTGATTAGTGGCGTTTTGCCGTGGTTTCATTGTACTCTTCATAAACAATTCAGAAATGATTTACAAAATTTACGTTTACAAAATTGAGGAAAAAAAGCACTTTCACGTGAAGGAATACGTATGCGAGGGCGATTGGGCAGAAAAGTGATTTTTTAAAATACCTTCATCTGTCATTGATTTAATAGTTTTGAACTTCCTTCACCAGACTTTTTAATTTCAAATAATTGTATATGTATGTTTGTATGTATGTGTGACTGTATGTATTGTTATAAATTTGTAATGTGGGATTCAAATCACTAAATTTACTCTAACAGTTCCACATCAAAAATTCATTAATCATAAATGTTATACTACTTTTCTTGAACTGACTAACGATGAGTCAATCGCACATCAACAGATTCACTACCTTGCTGCTGCTGTAGGGCGACATTTATAATCCACTCTCGATTGTTCCAGTTGTCTCTACTAAAGGAAGGAAGAAAATTTCGGTACTTTTTCATACCAGCAATTGTACGCACAGGAAATGCATCTTTTTGGTTATTCGGGAAATGGTTTTTGTTTAATGATTAATTTCTAAAGGATTCCGTTATTAGAAATATAAAATTATACGTTCTCACACTGCCGGCTCTTTTAATTCTGATCAGCCCGTTCGCAATCGTCTTCTACATGACAGGGAGCCCCAGTCGATCCAAATGAGCCACCTTCTTCTTGGCCCTCGAATTCCCGTGAAGTATTTCATATGGCCTATCCCAAGCTGCCGTGTGAGTCCAATTGGGCCCACAATGACTTCAGGACGCCTGAGTAGCTAGCTACCTCGTCATATCGTGGTCTGGGTGCCCCTCTATTGTTGAGTGAGAAGATAGATTCAATGTATATAGATCGGTCATTTGTTCCTGTACACATTGTTTTATTGTCCTGTCGGGTAGGTACTTTTTTTCAGCGGAGGTGAATTCACTTACCGAACTAACAACTGCACATGTTTTCCAGTTGCATACTGCCATGTGGATACTACACACTAAAACACCTCCATCACCCTCTGGGTACCTGAAATCCATCTTAGCTATATCTTCAGGTACCCCGGCGTAGTGACTATTGCCGTTCCTTAATTGTTATGATATTTATCATATAATCACTAAATCTCTTCCACCCTTTAAGGTCGATGGTTATAATCTTCATTGCATTTTACAGCAGTTCCAAGTTCTGTTATCAGCACTGCTCTCTCAGAGCCCCACTTTTCACACTCCATCACCTTATGCTGAGGGGTGTCGGCCCGTCCACAATATATACAGATATCATCCTCCGCCCTTCACATTCTCAGCAAATAGGATCTAAACGCTCCATGTCCAGTTAAAAACTGGATCAACCCATAATTCAATTCCCTAAAGCTACAACTCATCCTTTATCATTCCTGTCAGTAGTTTGGTCTACTGAGCTTTCTCCACATTTGCATCCCATCTATTCTGCCATAACTCTATGATCCTTTCTCTCTCCCTCTCTCTCTCATCTCATCTCTCAAAAGCTCAATGGGTATCTCATCAGTAACCATATGCAACCCTTCCATCGTCACTCTTAAGTGGATCGGTCTATCCGTTTTCTTCATGACTATGCGATAGTTCTTCACCTTCATCGCGCTGTGACATATAGGGGCCCCAGATAACAAAACATCTAAAATAACTCCCAGACACTTGACTGTTTTATCTGGCATAACCGCCCTTTGTCCACAGTTGAACATTACCTCCCTACGTGTTCTGGTACGTTTCAAGATTACCGTCATCGTCTTTTCCTCCGCAAGTTCTAGACGATTGCTTTCCATCCACCCGACTATCTTACGGATCGGCTCGTCTCCCTTTTCCCTCAACTCCTCCTTGCTCTCACCACCATTGACAAATCATCTGCATAGGCCAGCGACTAACACCCTTTTAACAATGTTATACGTAGTACCAGATCATATAATATGTTCCATAGGATCGGCCCCTAGTACTGATCCTTGTGGTACACTCTGTGTCGGATAGGTACTGTCCTGGGGACTGGAGAAGACTTAGTCATAGTTTCGCACCCTTATAGTGACTGACTGACTGTTCCAGGTGGTGGTATAATTACGATAGCTAAATCTGATTCGTGATCTGTCTCGTAGTCTCACTCTACAGTCACGTTGGAAATACCTTCACAACGCTAAAATATGACCCCGGTTCCTCGGTTCTGTTTTATCTCAAGTTTTTTGTTTATTCCGAACAGTACTTCTTGGAGGGTCGGATCTGATTCTTTCTAACGCAAAAACTGCATGCACGTTTGATTTGGTCATGTTCACAATAGCTTCTACTTCAAAGCACGCCGCAGAATTTCGTGACTTTTCCTTATACCACCAAGTCCCAGATTTCGTTGAACCTTGAGATCCTAATGTCATTTACATGAAACCTGGGATAGCCAATTGGTCTTTGTCCTCCTATGGTAAGTGTGTTAATCGGCTAACCTCTGCTTCAAATTCTGGTTTTCACCAGTATACTTGACTCGGTGATTGTCTGTCATATATTTTATCTAGGATCGTAATGATGTTGTAGAAGTTAAATTGTTGTTACACCGAAGAACTTCTAACGATAGATCTCTTACATTTTTTCTTCTTTACTAGTTCTAACCGTTAATTGTATCCACTGCTTCAAAATATGGTTTGTAGATAGGTCATCAAAAATTGGTTCTTTTTTTATAAAAAAACCCTAGATACTTATGGTGTTCTAAGGTCTACCTCTTTGCATGACGGGTTCGATGTTTTAAATCACCGTTTCCATTTGATTTTATAGGGCTAAGTTCACATTGTACTTTGCTTTGAATTGAACTGTGACACTTTCGACCTTATGTTTGAAACTAACCATGGAACTTTTTAGAATTTCAATTTCATCATTTATTCTTGCGTTTGTTGTTTGTAGTTTCAAAAACTTTTCTTAGTTCCGCTAAATCTATATATCATCTAGACTTACATCTTCTCTTTCTATTTTTTCTTCTTTTACATTTTCTTGTAGCTTTTTACCAGTTATCTTCTATGTTATTTTCTTGTTAATGGCGTGCATTAATCATTTTATAAGTTATTTGTTGTCTACCATGTATGTCTTTTAATTGATGTTTTTACATAGTTTCTTTTGGTAAATATATTTTTCGATTGTTTCCTGTACGATTACTTAAATACTTGTTATAGGCTAGTAGCTTCTCCTCTACTGCTTGCCGAAGCTCTTCTGTTCATATTTACAAACTTTTTTTCTTGCTTATCTTTCTTTTTTACCTAATGTTTCTGAGGCTGGCTTATCTATTGCTTTTTGTCTGTTTTTCCATTCATCACTCGTAGCATATTTCTTCATTTTTTCTTTTGTTTGTTTGTTTGGGTTTGTTTCCTCCCACTTTTTCACTATATCAATTGCAGTCACGATAAAATATCGGTCTGAACCTACGTCCGGTCTTCAGTAATTGGTCTAAGGCCGCTGTTGGTCCAGGTATAATTCTTTTTTGCGGAAAAAACTCGCTATCGGAGTTGCGTTCCCTCATCCTAATGTTAAAATATCAAAATGCGTTCATTTACACAAGTGTAATCCTTTATATTGTGTTCCAATTTTCTATGTTCATAAATAGCAATACCTTTACTCGCTCGAATGTAAACTCTATTAAACAAAACAATAATTAGTCAAATTATTTCAACACGGAGAAGAAAGCAGGTAACACACATACAAAAAAAGTGAATTGATAAAAATACTGTTTTATCTCAGCACTATTTTCCAAATATACATACGCAACGCTGGTAACTTCTGGAATTTGAAATAAAGAAACAATGGGAAATGAACACACAAGAACTGAACCAGATGTTAAATCAATAACAGGAGTTGTTCCAAAAGATCTATTAAACAATTTAAACAAACTCTGTCTAGATTTATAGAAACTGTTAAAAAAAGACCTCTAGACACAGCCCAGCACAGAAAATTCATGAGCAACTTGATCCACGAACAACCATGGCCCTGATAACTTGGCAAGGGCTCCCAGAGAGCTAAGTCCTTGTGATACCTATTACTTCTGGAGCAAAGTGAATTCCCTCCTAAACGTAGGCTGTCTGTACCTTAAAGGATGTGAGAGTGCCATAAACTGTGTGGTCAGGTGCGATAATAAAGGAGAGTTACTTAAACCAAACATATAGAGCATGAGAAATGATTGTACTTCATAGAAAAAACTTGTACAATATTATTATTTAGAAATATGTAGATCATGAAGTAACAACTGAGATGATTTATGAAAGCCAATGAAGATGAAACACTCAAAACTAGGTGTTACAGTTAACAAAAAAATTAAGATAAAAAGATACCTTCAGACAAGTAATAGACCATGCAATCATTAAACTAAAACCCCAGGCCTTACAACTGAAGGGTCAGGTATTTAGATATTAGTGAATTTAGCATGTTGGGTTTATTCCCCACAAATTTACCGATAGTTTTTAAGTTTTATATATTAAGGCATAATTGTAAATATTCGCGGTTTGAAACATGCGTCGAGTGCAAAAATAAAAGTTTAGTGTTAGGGTATAAAACTTTGTGTTTTTCCAGTTCCACTTACAACTGATGTCAACACAGCACCCAATGTCGTCAACCAAATGACCAGAGAACAGCACTCTGTAATAACCCTCCTTATCTAGAAATTGATATATATATACTTGATTTGTGTTAAATAATGTTGTTTAGTCATCAATTCTATTGCCTCTTAGTGTTCAAACACTTTTTACAATACATCTATGTCTTCTATGTCTATGTTAAAGTGATGGAGTCTTCCTTTCGAATATCACCGTATCACCGCCTATTATTGAATTAAGTGAGTTCTGAAGCTATTTTTCGGTTGTTTAATTACTATATAAATACATATTTTGTAACCTTATTTCTATATCATCAATAAATTATTCGAGTCACCTAATATCATTAAATTATTTTAGAATTATTTTAATTGCCATCTGAAAACTTTTTGTTGGGTCCTTGAAAGTGTTTCATTGCCGAACTGTGCAGATAGTCGACGCAAAATTTCAGACGATCTAACGCCCTCCCGCGTCAAAAATTTGATAAAAACACGTTGCGCAATAGACGTATGCACCTCTTGCTCTGACATGATGCTACTAACAGCGCATCGACTACGCCTCGCCAAACCGACGAACTCCCCTCTTCTTAACATCCCTACCTAACATATATCGAGACGTCACGCCACTCGAATTACCTACAAGGCGAGAAACAGAAAAATCCGTTTCATATTTTGATTCACCCTCTTATATTAAAACGCGAAGCATATGTGCTTTATTCTTATGATACTGGATAGGTGCGTTGCTTTCCACCACTCCCTATTTTTTCCACAAGTAATCTCCTCAAATATCCCAAATAATTAAATCGTTCTTGACCAGCTCTGTATATTTAATTTTATTAAAAATATATAAGTTAGTGTCATGTAATACGAGAATAAATTAAATTTAAGATTGTTATTACTGCAGGTATATATTTAGAACCGAAACTTTTACCCCGTATAGCGAAACCGTGTTTTGAGTAACTAATCATAATATTAATGAATACTCGGAAAATATTTATACTTAAATCTAGGCAAATCATTAATAGGTGCTACTATTTCATAATAAACTGAGAAGCTGAAACAAATTTCTTATACCTCCCTACATTAATATTTATGAATTCCTTCATCTAGGTGATTTCGAACTTACCGACCTGAAATGTTTGTATAAAATAAATTATATTAACCATATCTCTCAGAAGTGGGGCACTTTGTTCAAGTACAGGTACTTAAGCTGACTTGTTTATTAAATAACTATTTTAAACATAGTAAGTGGTCGGTATCTCAACTCTTCTGTAAGTGATGAGCTTCCCGAATATCATGTGCGTACTTAAACGCGAGTTCGACAGGGCTCGTAAATTCTTTTTCTTCGTTATTACAAGATATATTACGATATAAATCCCGTTTCGAGTGCTTATTAATAGAAAATTTTGCAATGTTTTACTTCAATGTTATCGAGAAATGAACGGAAAAATACGAGAGCATGCAACGTCCATATTTCACAACGGTAAAAAGATGAGTTGTAAAGGGTTGATGTTATGTGGGATGGGCGCTCATGACTTTTTGATTGAAACAATGCGCTTTAATGGCTTACAGTAAACATAACTTCGGAGCTTGTAGCAATTACAAGTCTACGGACGAAAACTGATTATTAGTAGTATTATGGTATAGGATTCTTTTTAGTCGGTTCAAAATATTTTATAATTTTTGATTAGAAAAGCTTATTTCAAAAATGTGATGTGTTTATTTTAATATAAACAGAAAAAAAATTTTTTGTATGTTAGATGCAGTAAATTACGGTTTTTATTCCTAGAGTCGAAAATTGAATAGGGTATCCAACACGTTATTCTAAATGTATCCATATTTTGTTAACAGAAATTTGAAACCCCACGGACAGTCGTTTGACTTTGTGGGGTTTGTTTGGTAAATTATGAATAATTATACAGGGTTTTTTTATGATCAGTATGAAGATCTCGGAAACTAGCGGAGATAGAGCAATGGTTAAATTGGGAAAGATTTGCAGTTTTACTGGCCCAATTTAATGTCACTTTCGGATGTTTGTAAAAAGTCATGGCTTACTAGATATTTTGAAACAACCAAATTCTGTCGATTTAGTCAAATCCCTCTAGCTCCTTTGTTTTTCATTTTATAAAAAAAGTGTAAATATCAAAATTAAAGGGAATATGATTGTCATGTCCTCGTTTGCGTGACAGCTCTCGTTTTCGAGATATGACACAAACTTATCTTTTTTTGAATGGAAACCATAGTTGGCTATGACCTCAAAAAATCGGACATTTTTAGAGCCTTTCAACGATATAATACTCGATATAGTTATTCATAAAAATAACGGAGTTATGGATGCTTTTCTCTCTTATTTTCACATTTAACGTAGCCATGAAAAAATTGTTTTCGGTATGACGCTTCCTCATTTGAGAGTAATTCCATTAGTAGTGCTGAACTGACATTCGATATTGACAAGTTTTCGTGATAAAATGGAATATTCTAACGAAGAAAAACTGAATATGGTGGAATGTTATATCATATGCCATAAACATTCAGTTCGTGCAGCTGAAGAATACTTTCATAGATATTTTAATCGTCGTCAACCTGCTCTATGTACATTTAAGAGGCTTTACGATCTTATACTAAACCATCAAACGAACGTAATCAAATTAACAAAGCAGCACAAATAAATGTTTTGGCAATGGTAAATCAAAATCCATCTACATCAACTCGTGAGATTGCGGCAGAAGCTCGCACATCTCAACGAACTGTAGTTAAGGTACTGAAAGCGCACAAGTTCCACCCGTACAAACTTTCAGTTTCTCAAACTTTGCATGCTGGTGACGAACATCGACGTATTTTGTTTTGTACATGGTTTAGAGACATGTGCCCTGACAATCCACAGTTTCGATTAAAGGTGTTATGATCAGATGAAACTAGATTTACTAACTGCGGTATGTTCAATAGACACAATGAGCATATCTGGGCTAAACCCTTTCCATGTAGAACAAAGACGACCCCAGATAAAATTTGGTTTTAATGTTTGGTGTGGTATCATAGCCTTTTATCCATGACGAATCACTTACCGGGGAGAGCTACTTGCATTTCTTGCAATACACTTTTCAAGACTTGTTGCATAATTTGAATTTGAGAACTCGTTTAGAAATTGGGTGGTTCCAACATGATGGAGCACCTGCTCATAACTCGTTATTAGTAAGACAACACTTAGATAATATCTATCCAAACTCTTCGATAGGAAGAAATGGCCCACGCGAATGGCCACCACGGTCTCCCGATTTGGCAGTTATACACTTCTATTTAGGAGTTGTCTCACTCTGTCCGACCTGCATGAGAGACTGTTGTTAATGGGATTCCAAATTTCTCGAAGCGGCACATATCTTCATTTACTCCCACGGGTTTCTAACACACAAGAGGGAAGAAGACACGTACGTACTGTACCCGTAAAGTTAGCAAGACCACAGACCGAGATGCATAAAAAGCACGAGGACGGGAAATTTTGCACTGCTATTAGTAAAAAAAGCTAAAATAGTTAGGAGAATGAAGGAGAAAAACAATTTTGTGTAAAGTCAAAAATTTATAAAAAAAATAAACAAAATACGCAGGTGTTGCGAATTAAAAATCTCTTGTTTTATTATAAGGCAATTAAAACTATACCAAGGATAAAAACTATAACATTTTTTTGCGACTTCAGGGTAAAAAATGATCACTTGAGTGTTACGTAACGTTTAGAGAAGGGGTGGGGGGGTACAGAAAAACTTTACGGAGCGTTACAGTGGGGGGGGTCAAAAATCTTCAAAAAGTGCGTTACGTAATACTTGAACGCTCCCTTATACAGACTGGATATTTTCGTTAAAGGACGTAGAGTGATTACAGTCATACAAAAGGCTTTGAAATTATTTAGAAGCAATTGAATATACAGAATGGTTGAAATATAAGGTGTAGTAGAATTACAGTTACATAAGTATTTGCTTATACAAGGTGTTTGACGTAAAGGTGGGATAAAATTATTGTTATTTAGGGTGTATCAAAAATTTGTTATACAAACATAACCGGTTAGGATATTTGAATTATAGGACGTAGGACTGGGTTTTTTTATAGACGTGGGTTCAAAAATTTTAGAAACAATTCCATGTACAGGGTGGTTGAAATAAATGGTAGAGTAAAATTATAATCATCAAATGTGGTTCGAAAAGGTAGACCCTGAGCAGTTGCATAAATGCCATACTATACATCTGGGGCGAAGTAAAATCATTGGTATACAGGAATAATTTAAACAATAGAAAAATGGAAAGTGTCAACACTGTGGAGAGGATTTATATTTTAAAGATATCAGGACCGATGTAACATTGTGTTAAGTTGAATTATAGTTGTACAAGGTGATTCAGAAAAAGATAGACCAATTAGTTATATAAGGGTAAACAATACACAGAAGCATATACAGTGTGGATGCTATATAGAGTCAATTAAAGTTACACTTACAAAAAGTGGTCTATATGATAAAACAAATAACAAAGTTAAAATATATTTGAAAAATATAGACAGAGAATACAAATTACAGAGAGAGAGAGAGAGAGAATGGGAGAAAAAGAGAGAGATAAGAATACGCTAAAATTATCAATTGAATTGTACCTTAAATCAGATAAAAAAGAAGATATGTCTGAAAATTTCGATTGATTGCGCACGGTTTCTAAACGGTTTTTATTTTAAGTCAGCCGAAGTCGATTCTTTTTTAAATATAAATTATTAAATATCAAAAATCTCAATATTTTTGCTCATTTTTGCTAATTTTGAGTTTTGATTATTTTGAGACCTTTGATTTGAGACATTTATATCTATTTACATATTTTTATTTTTTCTAGACTTCTATATGTTATATGTGTTGCTATTAACCTGACATGGGATTCCATACTATAATAGTTAAATGGCATTAATAGAATTAATAAAAAAATAATAGATCACGTCCGTACTAATTTAAAGAATTAAAATCCTAATTCTGGTGCCTGTTTTTTTACTCGTTTTAATTTATTTCAGAAGAAAAGTAGATACAGCAAAATTGACACTCGAGTCATGGTCAGGTCTAGAGATTTAGAGTTTCTTTATAAACAAATGTTGATTATTCCTCGCATTAAATGAATTTTAGGTTTCGAATGATGATTTTTTAATAAAATGGTTCCCCACCTGCCCCCAATAAGACAACTTAATTTTTGTAAAACAATTAAACTCGTTTTTATTCATTTGCGCTGAAGAGTAATATGGCATTTTCACCCCTGTATCACTTTTTTGTCTGAGATATTGAATTTTCTTAAAAACAATGGAAACCCTTTGCCCTTATCCAATAACTAAAAAATTGATCGAAACAAAATATAGTCTTTGTTACGTAAAGGCAGTGTAGCTTTCTATAAGTGAGAATACATTTTTGAGGGCCAATTGTGAAACTGAAGAAAATACTAGAAAAAATGTACATTTTAGGTTTGAAAACTTTATTAGTAATCAGTTAATAATTTCTAGACAGAAAAAATTAATAAACCGCTTTCTGAAGAGAACAGGTTTCAAAACCAGCTAGTATGAAAGTTTTTAATCTACAGCCCGTTATCGCACAATTTACTGTTGGTCTGTATCCAGATGTAAATGATAACAAAAAAGTTTTATTATAAACTCTTTTGTTTCCACTTTATAATAATTTCATCAGTGTATATTGGCTTCCATTCAATTCAACACTTAACATTGTTTACTTAACTGCATTCATAATAACCTTGGTCATATACTCATTATATGTGATGATTTAGTATAAACACAATTCGCCGTTTCAAATTCTTTCGGCATTTTAAATTAAATTTTCGTTTTAAAAAATTATACCATGGACTTTAAAAAGAGTCAATACATTGCATAAATATACTTCTTGAATACAGCAAGTAAACTAATATTTGTATTTGATATTTTTTCATAAGGAAATGTATTTACAGTGAGATATTAAATTATTTTTTAAAGAGCCTTTCTGCGATTCAATGAATTCAGATGTTAATATTAATTGGAGTGGGTCATAAAACAATAATTCTTTCTGAGATTAGCAGAATATTTAATGAGAAGTATTCTGACCATCATGTTTTTCAGGCTACGTTAAGTAGAATTAAACAAAAATTTCCTCAATTTGGACCTGCCTTCCCATTAAAAAATACCATCACAACTATAAAACCATCCAAAATAATCCCATTACGTACCTCCTACCCTTCTCCTTTTACCTGAAATTTCGGGGGGGGGCAATTACGAGGGTGAATCAAATGTGAACCGGACTTTTCTGTTTCTCGCCCTGTAGGTAATTCGAGTGGCATAACGTCTCGATATATGTTAGGTAGGGATGTTAAGAAGAGGGGAGTTCGTCGGTTTGGCGAGGCGTAGTCGATGCGCTGTTAGTAGCATCATGTCAGAGCAAAAAGTGCATACGTCTGTTGCGCAACGTGTTGTTATCAATTTTTTGGGGCGAGAGGGTGTTAGACCGTCTGAAATTTTGCGTCGACTACCTGCACAGTTCGGCAATGAAACACTTTCAAGGACCCAAGTGTACGACTAGCACAAAAAGTTTTCAGATGGCCGAGAGATAGTGGAAAATGAGCCTCATGCACGCCGTCCCACGACAAGCATCAATGAGGCGAATATCTACGCAATTCGTGAGCTGATTGAAGGTGACCGCCATCTTACACTATTGGCAATTGCTGAACACGTTGGAATATCATACGGGAGTGCTCAATCAACCATTTCAGATGAGTTGGGTTACCGAAAAGTGTGTGCAAGATGGGTTCCTCGCCTTCTAAGGGAAGATCAGAAAGCAAACCGTCTTGCCGTATGTGAAAGGCTGTTAGCAAGATATCGAGCAGAGTGGGATGAGTTTTTGAGACATATTGTCACCTGTGATGAGACATGGGTGCATCATTATACCCCGGAGTCCAAACGTGCAAGCATGGAGTGGCGAAAACCTGGAGAGGCAGCACCGCGGAAAGTCAAGACCCGTCTTTCTGCAGGGAAAATTCTTGCAACAGTTTTTTGGGATTCGAAAGGCGTACTGCTGATCGATTTTCTGCACAAACGCCGTACAATTAATGCTGAGTATTACTGCGAACTACTCCAACAAGTGAAACTTGCCTATCGGCAAAAGAGGCGGGATATGTCTATCCGAAGTGTGATTCTGTTGCATGACAACGCTCGGCCACATACAGCTGCACTGACTCAAGGAAAATTGAACAAAATGCATTGGGAAACCCTTGAACACCCGCCTTACAGTCCTGATTTGTCGCCATGTGACTACCACATATTTGGGCCACTTAAAGAAGAACTGGGAGGCCACCACTTTGAGGACAACGAAGGTGTAGAAACGTTTGTGCGCAATTGGTTATCGACACGACCAGTTTCATTCTTTGAGAAAGGTATTAAAAAACTTCCGATAAGAGAGGAGACTATGTAGAAAAATAATATGTATTAAAATTTGTATTGATCGTACCAATAAAATTTTTAAAACAAAAGTCCGGTTCATATTTGATTCACCCTCGTATTGTTTCATTCTTGGCTAGATCCAAAGTTTTAGTCATTTACAATTTGTACTTCAGTGTGAGAAGTTTAATAAAGAGAAGTTTCAAAGTGTGTTTGTGACAAAAAGACTAAACGAATGTAGTCGCCGCAAGGTAAGTAACATTTGTATTTCTCATCCTTGAAAACGCCCCTTAAAAGTGTAGGCGAAACGTCGGAAAACTTTGTTTATATATTAGTTCAGAAAAATAAATAAATTAAAACCGGAAAAATCAGAATCAGCTATGACTCTTTCCTTTTTCAGGAACACGAAATGACGATTATCCTGATAGTAGATAAGAATTTTGTGAGAAGGTTATAAATAGAGGCAAAGAGAACCCCATGTTTCCAAAAAATATTCCTTTGTCGGTGTTGGAGAGGGGATTTCCTCTCTGGATGAGCAAAAGTCATACTCAGTATGGGCAGGGATAGTATTTTTTACGTAAAATTGTTAAGATTTTGTAAATCTGTAGAGAAAATTGTAAAAAAAAATTAAAAAAAAATACAGGCCGAAACGCTCTTCACCAACCTAACTTATCATTTGCATGTCTAACAGGAAAAAAAACAATTTTATTTGAGCCTTTTTAAGAAAACCTAACCTCCTAAGGGTTCTTTTTAGTGCACATCTCAATACGGAGTTATTTATATTGCAGAAGTTTGGAACTCTATTTTAGAAAAAACCTGTACATATACACCACCCTATCGTGGTGAACGCGGGCCAGTTAGTGTCAGATTACTGAGAAAATATTTTCTTGAATTTTAAATAAAACCTAGTGGATATGGCGTATAGATTGACCAAGAATAGCAAATGACTGCAAAACTATCTTATTACAAATTCTTATTCATTCACACCAAATTGCAATAAATTTCGGGTATTGCCCGCATTTTCTTTCGGAGTTGGTCGGCATAATCCTTGACTTCTTTGGGCGGTTCTTCAGGTGAGCCAAAATCCAGAGCGCAAGGTAATCTCCTTTCCGAACAGTACCCTTGCTGGCCAGTCAGCATTCGCACTCTTATGCTGACTGGCTAACGGTCCCTGGACATGTGGTTGTTTTGTTGGTTACCCTTGGTCGGTGATCGTTCAAATAGCCTCCCTCTGTAATCGCGTTGGAAGTATCCTGTCCGTATTAAGCACACTAGAATCGTTTTTCTTGCCTGGGCTAAATATTATTTGCAATTATTATTTAACAATATCTAGATCCTAAAGCCTTAATAATACTTGTTGATTTTTAGTAGTTACTGGGTAGTACAGATAAAACGGGTTGAAAAATGACAAAATTTGTGAACTTATTAATAAACTTTGTTCACAACTTTAGGGTTCCATATATCTGATGAAAAAAATCGGCCAAGAATCACTTTTGTGTCCCATTTTCTCGGAAACTACTGAAAATAGTTAAAATTTGCTATTAGAGCATATTTTGGTGATGGCATAATGGAATATATAGCGCAAATTTCCAAATTTTGCTTATAGGGGCACCTCTGGGGCAAAACTTGACAAATCGACTATTCTGCCCCTTTATTCAAAATTTTGGGCCTTATAGTTTTGGAGATAAAAAGGGTGAATGGATAAATTTTTGTATATTTGTGTTAATATCTTTAAAACTAATTATTCCTCAAATCGAGTCCTGTAATCTGATATAATACATGATTCGGTTGAAAAAAAAAATTAATTTTCGTCTAATTCTATAATGCGCCCCTTAAAATTATTATTATTGGTTTCTCCCTTTGGGCAAACTCCTATACTCTCTATTTTTTTTAAATTTTAGGCTCAATGGTCCTGGAGATAATGGGAATGGTCAATTTTTGTAAATTTTCCCCTCAGAAGCATCCCTATAATCAAAATTTCTTCACTTACGATATGTGCTCCTAATTGGATCATCAAACTACACACTGATATCAAATTCAAATTTTTTCAGTCCAGTAGTTTCGGAGAAAATTGCTGTGATGTGAAAGACTGAGAGAAATGAGGAGTGATTGTATAAGTGTTTCCATACATAGAATATACGGAACTCTAAAAATGGCGAATATAGAACATTACCCAAAATTTACAGGAGAACTGAAGAGAAAATCTTATAAATAATTTTGGGGAGCAAAGTATACATTTAAATGAAAAATAATTTTTTTTGAACATCATGAAATATATCAAATGAAAGAAAGTAAATACATTTTTATAATCAAATTATTCTAATGGCAATTGTGCTAGATCTTAACGTGTAATGTCGATGTTGAGCCCAATTAATCTTAACGTTCTATTACAAGGAGGACGATTTAGATTCCAGCTTTTATTACAAGAAACACTGTTTACCGGTTTTTCCAGTTTTCTCTATAGAAAATGCTCCAATGAAGATTGGTGAACACGTATTTTGAAGATTTCCAACTCTCTATATCACTGTTCACAAAGTACCAAAAAACAAAAACAAATCCATATTTTTGGGGTTTTTAACTCTCAAATAAGTTTGCTGTTAAAGATATGTCAGTTCCATACTATTATTTACGTGATGGCGTCACGGGTTTGAATAAAAATTCATCAAAATGTCACGCCATGACTTTTACCAGACCGCTACAAGAGAGTGTTACTTTGTCAAGAACCAACAATATTAGAGATCTTAGTGTTAGTTTTGATAAAAAATTAAATTTTAATGTGCATGTTGAAAATACTGTACAAGCAGCTTATAAAACTCTTGTTTTTATAATTCGAAAATATTCAGAGGCGATTTTTGAAATTTCTAGCTTTTAAAATTGACGGTTCATATCCTCCCTTAGGTTTTCCTCAAGCTGAGCTACTAAAGAGATTCTCGCTTATTAGTTTGCACGATCGGAGGAGAGTTCACTCAGTTGTCTAAGTTCTAAGTAAGTTGTTTAGAAACCAAATTGATTGCAGTGACATTTTACATCAATTACCTCTGCATGTTCCTCGACCTGCTCGCTTACTGATAATACATTTTATTCACCAAAACCAAGAACGAATATTTTACTAAAGTTTTCATTTCTGTATTTTATGTGCGAAAATTGTAACTCCCTAAAATTAAAGATTTTTAATTCTTCCATAGGTGTAATAAAAAAAATAATCGCCTTTTCTATTAATCTACTGTATAATGTTTAGTAATGAATTTAATCCTACAAATTTATTTGCTGAAACTAAATACAAAAAATATCTTAAAATTTACAACAAAGTTATAAAGGAAGCTAAATACAACTATGAGAAAAAATTATTTGAGGATAATAGAAATGACCCAAAAAAGTTAATAATAAAAGTAAAAAAAAATACTCATTTTAATTATATAATGGACGAAAACAATCAAAAAATAATTTCGGAATGTAATATAGTGAATACTATGAATAATTATTTCTTAGAAATTGGTGAAAAATTAAGTAATAATATTCCCACAACTCAAAGTAATATTAATATGCCAACCATGAATGATAAAACTATTTATCTACAACCAACAGACTCAATTGAAATTAGCAAAATTGTACACAACATGAAAGTTAAAAAGGGGGGAGTTGATAAAATAAGTTCTAAGATTTTGAAACATATTTCAATTTATATAGTTGACGCTTTAAGTTATATCGTTAATTTATGTATTAGTCTTGCAGTATGGCCTGATGATATCAAAAAGGCAGAAATTGTACCTGTGCATAAAGGAGGAAGTAAGTCTTGCCTATCTAACTATCGGCCAATTTCACTTATTTCAAACATTGCAAAAGTATTTGAAAAAGTGGTACATTTTAGAATCTTTAATTTTATTAATAAATGTAAATTATTCTCAAAATGGCAGTTTGGATTTATTAAAAATATTGGGACTCGTGATGCTCTTCAGCAAATTACTAAAGTTATTCACTGTAACCTAGATAAAAGTAAATCTTTAATAATCACGTTTTTGGATTTGGCAAAAGCATTCGATACTGTAAACCACAATATACAGGGTGTTCCTAAATTGGAGGTACAAACGAAAAGGGGAGATTCCTTGAATAGTTTTAGGACGAAAAAGTCCCATAAACATGGGTCTGCAAACGTTTCGTTTTCAAGATACAGAGTGTTAAAGTTTCAATTTTTTTCAAGTTTTTTTCTCATAGTATCTGCACTCCACAAGATATTCAAATGAAATTTGGCATAGATATTACAATTAAGAGTTTACACCTTGTGACATGCCAATTTCGAATGCAAATCTACAGGGTGATATTTTTTCGGGAACACTGTCCACTGTTGTCCTTCAGAACTTTTTTGGTGAGCCACTGGTACTTTCAAAAATTGTAAAGAAAAGCTTTGTTGTTATAGCAAACTTTATGTTCTCTTGTAGTTTTGTCGTATCTACTACCGATTTCGAGAAAAAAAATTTGAATTATTAAACTAGCAATGATTCTTAAAGATTCGATAAACTGGTATAATCATCAAAAAAAATGTATTACTGCAAGAAACGTACAACTCAAAAATTAATCATAATAAAAAAACTAAATAACAACAAAGGAACTAAACTACAGCAATTGTTGAAAATGTCCTCCCCCAACCCTTATACAAGCTTCTGTTCTTCTTCTCATAGACGATCGAACTCTTTCAAACACTCCTGGAGTATTCCTAATTGTATCAAACATGCCTATTATACGATTTCTCAGTTCGTCTACGGTATTCACTGACGTTATGTACACTAGAGATTTCAGATGGCCCCATAGAAAGAAATCTAAACTATTTAAATCTGGGGATCTGGCGGGCCATGGCAAATGTCCACCTCGTCCAATCCACCTGTTTACATAATTTTAGTTCAAATACTACCTAGCCAAAAGTGAAAAATGAGCAGGAGCACCGCCGTGCATGAACCACATTTCATGTCGCATCATAAGAGGTATATCATCCAATAACAAGGGCAAATCGTTCTCTAAAAAACGTCTATATGATTGACCAGTAAGTCGCCCTGGCAAGAAGAAAGGACCAATCAAATAATCGCCAATATTACCACCCCACACATTTAATGAAAATTCCTCTTGAAAATAAGCTTCTGCAATTTCATGTGGATTCTCCTCAGCCCATATGTGTTCATTATGAAAACTTATGATTGAAGTCCTTAAGAAAGAGGCTTCATCAGTGAATAGGATTTGGCAATCAAAATGAGGATTGTTCAATAGTCTGTTGAGGTACCACTGACAAAAAATAATTCTTGGATGACAATCTCGAGGCAAGAGCGCCTGCACCCTCTGAATGTGATAAGGATAGAGCAAAGAATCCAGCAAGATCCGCCAAACAACTTGATGACTTGTATTTAAGGTAACACTAATTTTTCTTGTACTGGTTCCTGGATGTTCTCCTATTTCGTTCAGCACTGCCTCTTCGAGTCGTGGTGTTCTCACACTTCGTGGTCTACCTGCATTAATATTTTTCGCAGAAACACGCCTGTGAATATTAGAGAACATTCGATGACCAGGCATCACTCTATTGGGATAGCCTTCCTTGTAAAGACGCTTAGCTTCTCTTGCAAATGGTAATTTGCAAGACCATACATGAAATGCATGTCAGCCATTTCGGAATTCGTAAAATTCGGCATGTTTTGATATTAAAATGCAACCATCTTTAATTTTCAAAACACAGGAGTTTAATTTGATGTGTTAAAACTAACAATAAATTTATTCATTCACCACAGTCTACTAGGTAGGTAACTAGATTTCTATGACAATTCGGAATTTTCTGAGGATTTCAAGAGAATAATTCAAAATTTTTTTCTCGAAACCTGTAGTAGATACGACAAAATTACAAGAGAACATAAAGTTTGCTATAACAACAAAGCTTTTCTTTACAATTTTTGAAAGTACTAGTGGCTCACCAAAAAAAAGTTCTGAAGGACAACAGTGGACAGTGTTCCCGAAAAAATATCACCCTGTAGATTTGCAATCGAAATTGGCATGTCGCAAGGTGTAAAGTCTTAATTGTAATATCTATGCCAAATTTCATTTGAATATCTTATGAAGTGCAGATACTATGAGAAAAAAACGAAACGTTTGCGGACCCATGTTTATGGGACTTTTTCTTCCTAAAACTATTCAAGGAATCTCCCCTTTTCGTTTGTACCTCCAATTTAGGAACACCCTGTATTATGCAAAAAATTATATAATCTAGAAATTAGAGAGATCTTTTAATTAGTTATCTTAAAAATAGACAACAAAGAGTGAAAATTAATGAATGTTACAGTACTTATAGAAATATAACTATTGAGGTGCCACAGGGTACTGTTCTAGGCCCTCTACTTTTTATACTATATGTCAATGATTTACTGTATCGAATGCCAGATGAAACTATACTGTCATATGCAGATGATACAGCAGTAATATCATCGGGAAACACCTGGGATGAAGCCCAACATAAGATGAATTTATTGTTAAGGGAAGTGAATGAGTGGTTAGTATCCAACAAATTATTACTTAATTTATTTATTTATTTATTTATTTATAATTTACGGGGTAAAACCCCATTTACATTACATAAACTAATACAACAAAGTATAAGAATACAAAGAAACGCTACAAAAATCTATTAACAAACTAAAATAAAACAACACTTAAATAATTAAGAATAATTAAATATACATTTTGATTTAAAACTAACATTAGCAACATTACAATTATACAAATCAAGCCACGAACAGTTATTATTCATAAATTCCGATATTCTATCCATCGGCGATAACCAGTGATATTCAGACTCATAAAAATAAGAAGTGTGTTGTAAATGTCGCTTAGGAACGTGAAAATTTAACCTACCCAACAAGTCAATAGAATCTATTTTGTTGTTAATGTTTTTAAAACCAAAAACAATATCACTTCTTGTCATTGATGAGTACAGATCAGGAATTTTAAGTATTTGTGCAATGTTAGAGTAATTGCGGTTTGTAAAATGCATAGGCTGGCCACATTTGAAAGAAGAATAACGAAGAAAGGATCTACGAGGCCTTTCAAGTAATTTAATTTGGTAATCCCAATGGGGTCTCCAAATGACTGAACAATAAGATAGAATAGGATAAACAAATGCGTAGTACAAAATTCTGAAAGTTTCAAACCTAGTGAATTTACTTGAAAATCTCTTGATGAAGTTGACTTGTTTAGTGGCTTTTGATTCGACATAATCCAAGTGGAAATGAAATTTTAAATTGGAGTCGATATATACCCCGAGATCCTTAATTACGTCTACCTTCCCAAGATTAGCTCCATTTAAATTATACGTAAACATATTTGTGGAGTCTTTACCAAAAGTCATGACAAAGCATTTTACTGGGTTACATGTAAAACCGTTAAAAGAACACCAATTTAGAAGCGAGTCCAGATCACTTTGTAGGGAAATTCTGTCTTGAATTGATTTAATGCTTTTATATAGTTTCGCATCGTCAGCAAATAAAGAAATTTGAGAATTTTTGATCTCTAGATTTAAATCATTTATAAAAAGTATGAATAGAAGGGGACCAAGATGGGACCCTTGAGCGACTCCTGATGTGACATGAAAGGGTTCAGACACGAAATTTTTAATCTTAACAATTTGACTTCTATTTATTAAAAAAGATTCAAGCCAATGTAGTAATGGTCCATGAAAACCATAAGCCGAGAGCTTCCTAACAAGGAGACCGAAATTAACGACATCGAATGCTCGTTGAAAATCTGTATAAATAGAGTCCACAATACAATTTTTACTGATTGCATCATTTATATATTCTATGTATGTACAAAGATTCGTCTGTGTGGACCTGGAAGGATAGAAACCATGTTGCATAGGCGTAATAAATTTGAATATAAATGAAGACTTTGGAAAAGTTCCTATAGAAATAGACCAGTTAAATAATTTAGTTAAATAAGGAGTAAAAACATTTATACAGCCCTTTACCAATCTAGGGTGTATACCATCAGGACCTGGGGAAGAGTTACCATCAAGGTCAGTTATGGCTTTTATTATGTCAGATTCCAATTTGCTAAAACAATCTAAAAAATCAAATTTAACCAACGTCGATGATAAAACAAGATTATTATATACACTACTAAATTTTTTTGCGAATAAATTAGCAATATCCCGACCAGAGTCTGCTATCTCATCGTTCAGATGCATAACTCCAGGGAGATCCCTATTACGACAAATTGAATTCACATAGTTAAAAAAGTTCTTGGAATTATCAGATAGGGATTCTTCTACCACCATGTTAAAACTATTGTCGTCACGTAAGATTAATTTGTTACATTTTAGTTCTGAATAAATTATAGTAATAAGAGGAATTATACATTTTAAAAAGCTTATGAAATTTTTTCTTCCTACAAATGGCCAGTATGAGATCCTTAGAGAACCATTTGGGAAATTTATCATGTCCTATAGCCAACTTAGAAACGTATTGATTAATAATTTTACTTGAAAAACCATGAAACTGTCGGGTATGCGATTCAATATCAGATCCTTCACAATCTAATAAATTCAAAAATGATGACTCCCGAATCAGTTTACCAATAGTATTGTAATTGGCATTCTTAAAATCGAAGACATATTCAGTGGATTGCAGTTTAGGGCAACTACTGTATCGTAGGTCTATATCCAGAGCAGAATGATGCTCATCACAGTCAAAAATTGATTCAAGTGCTGCAACAACAGAGATCAAAGAGATATTAGAGAAAACTGGATCAAGTGTATTATTGCTAGTATTTTTGAGATTATTAAATTGAGTGAGGCAATAGTTGGAGCAGAAATTTGAGTAGAGTGATGCTGCATTGCGTACTTCAATATTTCCATGAAATCCACGAACAACTGATGAGTTGCCAGATTTTACCCAATCATAACCTGGGAGATTAAAGTCACCTAAAATTAAAATTTTGTCAACAGCGTAACTGTCAACAAAATTTACCAATGAATTAGTAATGCAGTTTATAAACTCATAGTGATGAACAGATGAAATAAAAGGAGAGATGGGTGGTATATATCCTAAGACAACTTAATATAAATAAAACTGTTTATATTGCTTTTGGATGCTACAGTGATAGTGTGCCAAAGAAAATGAATATATGTATAAATGACAGCCAGATTACTAGAGTTGAACCTCACAAATACTTGGGAATTATTATTGATTTTAACCTTAAGTGGGATAAACATTAGTTACATTATTAATAAAACTAAGTACTTGGTTTTTGTGTTCTACAAATTATCTAAAATAATGACAGCTGATATAATAAAAATAATTTATTACGCATTCTTCCATGTATTATTTCTTATGGTAATATTAGCTGGGGAGGAGCGTATTCCAATAGTATATTTCATCTGCAAGTGCTTCAAAATACTTAAAATCTTGAACAAAAATTCTAATAATACAAGCAAAAATCCAGTTAATCTTGTACAATCATTCGCTCTTGAATCGTTATGTTATCATTATGACACACTTAAAACTGAGTTTTTAACAACCAGTGTTACTAGAAATAAAGCTATTTAACTACCTAAAATAAATAAAAGAATTTTTATTAAATACAGCTATATCAATGCAATAAAAATATTTAATATATTACCAAATGAATACAAATGTATGGTGAACTATGACAAAGCAAACAAAAAGAAATTGGCTCAATGGATAATTAATAATATAAAATGAAGCTATTATTTCACTAAATGCTATAATTAATGCAATATACACTGTGATAGCTAAAGTATTTACTGATTTGTGATAGATGTTACATGATTTTTTTTGTATTATTTAAGTTTAGTTTTAAGGTTTAATCTTAAGTGTACCAGGCACGTACAGGGATACCTATCCCTCTTTGGGTTTACTTAATGATAATTTTTCATTGTAACTTGTATACTGGTTTCAATAAATAAATAAATAAATTGTCTTTATTTTTGATATTTCTATGTTTGTCGCTGTCCTATAATTGGTCTTTGTACTGTTGGATAGTGTAATAATTTATATAAAATAATAATAATAATTTTATATAAAATCTTAAAAATCTCAATGTATAGCCAAATCTTAGAGCAACAGTGACGAATGCTTTCCATATTCTATAAATATTCCAGTCAACAATTACGGATCCGGCGTAGTTTTAATAAAAGTAATTGCTCACCGAGAGAATCGTTTTCATTTTCAAAAAAGATAATGACAGGACGGTAAATGCATATATATTCTTCGAACACGTGCACGTCGTGTGGTTAAGTCATGATTACAAAACCAGGCGAACAGTACTTTATACTCCTTTGGAGTGTCTGTATTTTCTTTACATGTGGATGCTGTTTCCTATACCATGTGTCTGAACGGGCGGAAGTATGTCAATCTCTGTTTACATCAATAACCATTTAGAATGCAGTTAAAATAACGTTTTAGCGTTATACTGATGCTTGTTTTGATTATTTTTATAAGGCAAATAGAGCTTTTTGATTACTTAAAGAAATGTTCATTAACTCACGATCAGAATATTCGGTTTCAAATATTATTCATCCTTCGTGTGTACTGACACCTTATATATCAGTCATTTACATTTATGGTTTATTTGAAAGAAATCGTTAAATTTATTGGAAGAAATAACATATGTGGAAATAATATTATTTGTATGTTATTGACTTTTAATACAAAATAATTTAATATGTAAACTATATAGTTTTATAAACTAATTTTGCAATATCACTGAATTTGATATACCATAACAGCAGTCTCTCAATTTTTAATAAAACACATACAGTGTAAAACAGCCCAGTGGAATAAATTCGATAACGAATAAAGGAGGGCATGTTGGAAAAATGCTTGAACACGTCGATTTATATTTTTAAATGCGCATTTTTTCAAGAAAAAAAAATATATAGGGTGTGTCATTTGACAGTGGCTAATACCAACTTTCTTATTTTAAATGTAAGCCGCTGTATTTTATTTATGTTTTGGATTCTCCGGAAAATTCATGTATAATGTCCTACAACTATCTTCAACTGTTTCGGAAATATTAAGTGTTTTCAGACTTATTACAAAAATTGACATTAAGAAAAGAAAATCATTTTATTTCCCCAATTTCTCTACATTACACTAAAAACTTAATAAGTAATACTGATTACTTCTTAATCATAAAAAAAACAAAAAATATTAATATCAATGCAGGAAATGCTCAAAATGCCCGCCGTCTTGGCAACATGCTAATCTGGTATAGACATGTCTTCTAACGTTACTGAACATCTCAGACGTGACTGATCTAATCGCAAGCGTGATTCGTCTTTTTAAGTCAACTATGTTGAGGGGTTTAGTTTTGTATACAGAACTTTTGACATGTCCCCACAAAAAGTAGTCCAGTGGCTTCAAATCAGGAGATCGTGCTGGCCATTCTTTCGATCCGTGCCTCCCAAACCTCCGATTTGGAAAAATTTGGTTCAGGTACTGCCAGACTTTGATTTCGTAATGGAGCGGTGCTCCATCTTGCTGAAACCATATTGTATTGGAAGGAACTTGTGGGTTTACTGGATCAGGATACAAGTTTGTCAAAGTTGGCACATTATTTTGGAGCAGTTCCAAATATTTATCTCCATTCAAGTTGCCATCAATGAAAAGGGACCTACAATGCTTGCCCAAATTTTTTCAGGATATTGCGTATGTTTCTTTGTCATCCATCATCTAACCTTACCATCATTTGTTCACCGAAATACGGTGGTGCGTTCCCGCAATTTGTTTAGTGTATTGCTCAAATTTGATTGAATTACTTCATTGATTTTTAAACTTCTGCACCTTTTCCAAAACCTTCCGTCGTGCTAATGCTAATTTTAAGTGTTTTTTGCGTGTAAAATTTAGACCGTATTCGTGATTCCTGTATTGACTTCCAAGCTATTTGGACGCTTTTGATTCCGTCTTAAGACGGCCGCTTTTTGTTGTTATTGTGTTACGATTTCGCGAGTTATTAGTTCCGGTCGTAACAACCGCTAAACCGCTTTCATTTTGTTTCTTTTGTGTTTACAAAAGCGCATCATTTGTAGTTAAACCCGCATTTTTTGTTTGCTCAATCAATGAACATTACGTCGCTATTTTTTGTGTAAGTTGTTGTCCAGACGAAACTCTAAAAACAGTTCCTGCCGCTGCGGGGCTAGCCTCTGAAGAAAGAAGAACCAAGAAAACAGCACCTGCAGAGCTTCGACGTAAAATGTCGGTGATTAACTTTTATTTGGGATTTAATTTACGCGACGATACAATGTTTTATTGATTGTGCCGCTAAAGGTCCTTCGTCAATTATATACTTGCATTGAACCAGCATTGAACTAAAACCGCAACATCTAATTCATACTTTTTTTTGGATATTATATGTAATGTGTCATCGAAGACATTCCATACGGTCTCCTATGCATTTTAATTGCCTCTAATACTCGAAAAATTGATGTGTGGCTAACGTTGAAAAGCGGGGCTGCTTTTCGACCAGAATTATGTGGTTTTTCTTGAAACTCAATCATCATATCCAATTTCATATTATCACTTACTGCATTGGCAGTTAGTTTTTTTATCTGTCTTACATGAGCAAGCTCGCGAAACTGCTTTTCTATTTTGTTAATTGTCCGGGCGGCAAATTTGAAAAATTTTCGTGAAATAAGCGAGAAACTTCCAATTGTATCCTTGTCTTATCTCCATAACCAATCATTTGTGGAAGGGTTATTATGTGCATTTCTGTTAAATGAACAATTTTTCTGATATTATTACGGACAGTAAACGAAATTCAAATGACAATAGCACTTACACTGATCACCATTGTCATGCAGGCAGACAACAAGATGCTAAGGCTATGAGTTTCGAAGAAAATAAACTTTTTTTTCAAATTACTAAAAAGGAACGCAGGAATGCTTTTTCTTTACTATCGAAATATCAAGAGCTAAATGAAAATTTTGTATTGAGTGCAATGTACCCAATTTGTGAAATAAAATAATTTTATTTTTTTAATGTTAATTTTTAAAACAAATCTGAAAACACTTAATATTTCTGAAACAGTTGAAGATAGGTGTAGGCCAATGTACATGAACTATGTCTAGAATTTGCTGGCGAATCCAATAAATAAATAATATACAGAGGCTTGCATTTAAAATAAGAAAGTTGGTATTTTGTTGAAAAAATGCTCATTTAAAAATACAAATCGACGTGTCCAACCGTCTTTCAGTATCGAATGTATTCCATTTGGCTGTTCAACACTGTATAATAGATACACCAAAGAAATAAATACTCATATAATGATCATTAGTGATGAGCAAAACCAGTCTTGGTCTTGCGATGCAACTCTACTTTCAGTAGCAAGACCAAGATTGAATGATCAAAACCAAAACCATAACTAAATTTATAAGACCAAATATAAAAACCTCAACCAAAAAACAAAACATTTCCCATAACTCTATAACCATCTGGATTAATGAGGAAGAGGCTATAATTTCTTAATTATGATGTAATGCAGCACAAATCCTTTACAACAACAGAAACTTCGAATATAATTAAGAATCTTTATAACTGGAAAGTACTAGGACCAGATGATGAGCATAATGATCAAAGAAGCAGCTTTTGGGAACATTCATGAGATGGTTCCTACGAAAGTATGTAGAGGATCAACGATTTAAGTACCGCATTGAGCGACATTCGACCCGCTCAACATCGCTGGAACGATTAGCTGTCAAGCCACCTTATCTCAATCCTGTCTTGGCAGACGACAATACAGAATAAAAATCCTCCACATAACACACAATGAATATCTACCATTGTGAGGCAGTGAAAGAATTGGCTGACATCCTGGTTGGACTGTTCTCACAGACAATGCTATTACTATATAATCCAGCTGATGTCAGGTCGTGGTAGTTTCCTACATTACCTGCACAGATTTCGGTCAATTATAAAGTGTTAAATTTATCCACTATAATTAGATTTAATTTTATTAAATTTTAAGGCAGCTTTGTTGATCCTATACACAAATTGCAGAAGTGTACTTCTTAAATAAAATCCGATTACGAAGAACTAGTCACTAGTAAAATCAAAGATCAAAAACTAAATACAAGAAAAACACGGCAAAAAGTTATAATGAAACTGAGAAAGGAAATGACTGACAAACTACATACAAAAATCCAAAGAAACAAAGAAATCGCACGGAAAAGAAAAGACAATAAAACATTTAAAATATATATATAACCGACTTCTACCTATAACTAAAAAGCTAAAAATAATTACAACAAAATACAACTCTAGCAAATAAATAACACATTCAATGTTGTTAGGTACCTACCCAGAAAGTAAAAAATGTAAATATTAAAAGGTGCTCATTCTGTACAAATTAATTACCTACCAATCTAGTATATTTTTGAAGCCAGTACCAAGCAAATCTAAAATCCTTCATTGCATACTTATCTACTAATTCATCAAACTTGATTGTTGCTTGGCACCAACTTCAAAAATATACTAGATTGTTAGGTAATTATTTTGTACAGAATGAGCACCTTTTAATATTTACATTTTTTACTTCCTGGGTAGGTAACTAACAAAATTGAATGTGTTATTTATTTGCTAGAGTTGTATTTTGTTATAATTATTTTTAGCTTTTTAGTTATAGGTAGAAGTCGGTTATATATTTTTTTTAAATGTTTTATTTTCAAGTTTTTAGTTTTTTTTGAACTCAGGTAGTTTTCATTCTTTATTTTTTATTTTGTATGTATAACCTTAATAGACAGAACCAGGTAACATCGAAAGCCTCAACATTACACAATGATACTTTCTCATTTAAATTGACAAGTAAATCTTTACGAACAAAATGTACTAGTGCGCGTTGACTTAATAAGCCCAAAATATATTTATGCCTTATGGACTACGCCATGTAACCTTTTTCAACTTTTTTCGGCAACCCTGTATAACTATAGATAATTTCACTCCAACCTATGTACCAACCATCCTGTACATACGACTGCCCACGGACAAGCATAAATTTGTTAGCTGCCTTCTGTAAACTATAGGACGGAGTAGAATCCATCCCATATTTACGGAGTCAAATCCGTCCTATATTTCAACCATAGCATATAACTCCTTGTGAGCTACCCCATAAATTATTTCATTTTTAACATTTTATATTATCGAACTGTGTAACATTAATTTCTCCACACTTTATGCAACTTCTTATGGGCTATAAAAGAAATAATTTTTTAATCACACTGTATAAATATAATGCAACTCCAGCATATATTTCAATCATCCTGTATATGATTTGCTTATGTCCAGATCATATAACAGTTTTTTAATCACCCTATATAATTTTAATTTCACATTTTTTCCAACATTTTTATACCACCAAACGTCCAGTCCACCTTATATTCCAACCATCCTGTATATACGGTTGCCTACGGACCACTATCATTCTAGTCCGTCCTATATTTCAATCTTCATATAAATGCAACTCCTTCTACCACTTTACTTTGTGATTTTGTTTGCTATAACTAAATACCCTGTCTATAAGAGCATCAAATAGCAGTTTAAAGTTTGACATGTGTTGTCACTGAATTTTCTATTAGGCCGGGAGAATGTGACAACCAAAAGCACCGTCTTCGCAAACTGGAAAAATATGTATCTAAATAGGTATTTGCCTGGTATACAAACAAAACGAGCTTGGTATTCATTAATTTAAGAAACCGAAAATACTATGCTTTACTACCTATATGCTTGAGATGTACATAGAAAATTTTCAAATTCGCAATTAAAACTTTCAGTGCCTAAAATTACCGCACTATTAAGTTGGAATTCAAATATTTATGAGGAAATGTCCGTTATGTCCATTCGATGAAATTTTTGATAAGAATTTTGGAATTTTCAGCGATTTTCTGCAAAACTGCAAGTTGCACGTCGCAAAAAAGTATATGAGATCACCTAAGGATCTTCCTTAATAGATTAAACGTTAAAAAACTATACACATCCATAAATTATCGAAAAATCGACTAAAATATTAGGGATATTAGTCGATTTCCATGCACGCATGTGTTCGTTCACAAATTTTATCACTTTACCATAGAATTCTTTTCCAAAATTTGAAGTTTCACCAATCCGGATATATACTCTATTAAACAAGACCATATTTATTCAAAACGGTAACATACATACAAAAAAAGCGACGAATTGATAACCTCCTACTTTTTGGAAGTCGGTTAAAAAAAACGAATGTTGTAGATGCAAATAAAGGTCAGAAATTTAAAACCAAAACGACATGTTGTGTGTATCTATGAAAACCAAAAATAAGGTTTTGTTGACTTGCAAAAAAGAAGCAATGAAAACTAATGAAGCTTGCTGAAAACAACTATACAAAAAACCATGCACCAATATCCTAAAACTACTAGACCAGAAGATATTCCTAAGATAAATGAAGAAGTATTGTGTTGGCAACTACGAAGGAGAAAATAAGAAAAAAACATTTCACTGGAATGGCGCTAGTCACGTGGTTCGACTGACTGATAAGAAGCATTCAAGAGCAAGAAATGGCCCATAAGATTAAGTGAACAAATGTATCCGCTTGACATTAGCTTCTTGATGTGCAAGATCCAAAAAAAAGCAGAATATGAAAGAAGCTTTTGTATAACACTTTAAAACATGTTTACTTGAATTATTAATTAATTTTAAACCAGTATGCAACAATATTATAATTAACTTTTAAAGATATTTTCAAAATTGTCTATGTAGTTATGCTGAATAACACACAAGTTTATATGATATATCCTTAACAATACTGAATAGTAATTGTCATGATGTTAAAATAGTTGTCTGGCAATCTTCTAATTCAATCAAAATCATTCAGTCACAACCTCAAATAATTTTCGTTCTATTTACTGAAACTTTCATAATCATTATATATAAAACTTAATGTCAGCCATAAACAGTTTTATTTTCAAGTAGAACGATAATAATTAATTAGCTATTTTTATTATTGGACTGTTATGAACTCTAAGTCTAAATGTGTACAGTATTTGAAATTTTAATGGTGTAGGAAACAGAACTCTGGAGATTGTTTATATGTTTAAGTAACATTAAAAGCTGCATTTATATTTTGTTTCTAAGGAAAGAAACAGACACTCCCGAAATCTGGCTTTAATTTGGCTTTTGTGTAAATATTGTTTCAATCTTTGTGGCCACTAACAAATTCTGAATGATGGAGAGTTTTAGCCTCACTAAAAATAGTTGTTTTGTGTTCTCATGTACATGTGTATGTGAATATAATGGCAAGTTTTTAAGATGATGCAAGTGTGATTCTGCTTTGTTATACTTTAAGCTGTATTAAACTACGGTGAATATGTAAATGGAAAAATTCATCTAAAATTACTGAAAACATATACTCACTGACAACATAGATGCTATAGTAAATTATTAAAATTAGAATAAAAAGCACCAAGGATTGGATTGAGTTGGCTGACTTGATGGAAGTTGAAATTCATGATGATTTGAGTAATACACTTATTACAAACTTACACTTTATTTAAAAAATTGTGACAATACTGTATGTCATTGTATGATTAAGCTCCATCGGACGCGAAACAATTGTCACAATTTTTTAAATAAAGTGTAAGTTTGTAATAAGTGTATTACTCAAATCATCATGAAGTACCAAGGAGTTAATTTTTTTTGGAAGTTTGTTAATAATGTGTTTGCCCATCAAGGTTATCTATACACTCCCCAACAAATCTTCGCATTGATTCAATAAACTAGTTTATTTCTTCTTGAGGAAAACTATCCCAAGCTACCTGTATTTCAGGTCTTAGAACCTCCAAAGTCCTTGGGGGCTGCGGTAAATTTCCAGCTTTCTACCCATGATATCCCAAAAATGTTCTACGGGCGAAAGATTGCGTTATCGGGGTGGCCATGGCAACGAATTTAAAAAAGTTTTAACTAAATCGAGCAACATGAGGCCGAACATAACGCCTACAGTTCGGTGTAGATGTCGCTCAACATCAAATTGAGGTTAACTTCTTGACGTGGTCTAACCCTTGTTCTGCCATCATGCCCACCCAAGCAGAATCGAGATTCATCAGAGAAGAGGACGTGTAATTTTCAATCTTGGTTTTCATACCCTTTTAAAAATCAGTTACACCTTTGAAATTTTCCATTAGTTAGGAAACGTTCCGATACATTTTTTTTTGAAAATCCTGAAGTTTCACTGGTATATGTATATGCACAATCAGAAACCACACTATTATAATTAATACATTACGCTGCGTCCTTACATAACTCAGGATTCCAAAAATTATGGGTATAGTGTTAAAGTAAGGAAAAAGGAACACCAATATAACGTTTCCAGATGATATGTACACCACTCAAATTTGGTCAACCATGTATTGAACAGCACCAGTAGCCATAGGTTAAACTGGTTAAATAGGTTGAAAGAAGAATATTTGAAAAAAGCAAACTTGTGAAGCCAGATAGCTGCACAATGGCAAGCAAGACGAAAATCTATTTTCTGAAAAATATGAAAAATCAACACACTGCAATTAGCAGATCAACAAATCCAGTTATAAATGACTTTAACCAGGTATATGTAGACAGTTTAACGTCAAACTCCTTGGTCATGTTTCCTGAAATGAAAGGGTTTTTACTGGCAATCCTACTAAGAACTATCTTAAGTACATCGTTAATGATCGTTCTATAAAAAACGACAAAAGTTGTCAGGCCTTTGTAGCACCTGAATATAATAATATGAACAACATAATGCTGTGACAAAAATAACTAGAAGAAGTACTGTTGCTCACAATACACTAGATATAGTTTTAGTAGATAAAGACTCTAGAACCACAACATTAATTGATATAGCAATCCTTAACAACAATTATATAAAATATAAGCAACCTGAAAAATAATCAAGTACAGGGATTTCAAATTCCAAACAAAAAGACAATGGTCTATAACTGACACAGACCAATTCTTATGTCAATAACGGGAGTAGTCCCAATATTAAATAATTAGAAATATCTTGGTCTGGATAAACATCTGCAGCAGATGCAAAAACCTTTTGAAATCTGGGGTTTAGTGAATTTCCCCCTAGAGACATGCTATTCATTCCTTAGACTAATGTGCCTCCCATACATTGTATGGTCAAATCGTTGTGATAATAATATAATAAAATTCCATATGGTTAAGTGAACACACTGTATATACAAACGAAATGCGAATCTCCAGATCTATTTTTAATTAATTCAATCCTAAACTTTACGTTTTATAGTTTCGGAGATAAGGGGGGGGAATGGGTAAATTTTGGTATATTTTCGTTAATATCTTTTTAAATATTTTTTTAATATGAAAAAAATATTGGTGTTCCTCAGAATAAGACCTTTCATTTGATGTATTACATGATTTTTTAAAAATTTTAGGTTTAGTAGTTTCGGAGATCAGTGGGGGGAACGGTCGATTTTTTTAGTTTTTCCCCCCAGAAGTACCCCTAAAATCAAAATTTCTTGTTTTGCGATATGTACTCCTAATCGGGTCATCAAACTATACCTTCATTCCAAATTTCAACCTCTTCAGTCCTGTAGTTTAGGAGAAAATTGCTGTGATGTGACAGAGGCAGAAATCCTGAGTGATATTATAAGGGTACCCGTATATTGTATATACGGAACCCTAAAAATGTCACCATTATTTATAATTTTATATCTCTGTTATTTAATTTTAAATTTTTAAACCTTACATGTTGTAATTGTATTTTAATTGTGTGTTACTTGTTAACTATATTTTATTTTGTTAAACTGTCATGGTTTTATTTTTATTTATTGCTCTGTTAATGGTAGCTGTTGGGCAATAAGCACCAATAAATAAATAAATAAATAAAAGAATAAATATTCTTCATCAAACCTAGTACACAATTTGGAATGTGACATGAAGATGTATTACACAATTTTTAGTGATGTGGCATAATTAGGTGCATTTTGTAATTCTTATTAACCCTGTTTGATAAGAATTTTATATATTGTAATGTTTTTATTTTCACACTCGGGTTCAGTTCAGTTCTTGGATTTATTTAAAAACACAGTCTAACTCACTCTAATTTATTTCCACTACTTTTACACAAATTTATATTCACAGAAACTACTATTTACATTTTATCTTGACTGTACAAACGACCGACGAAAACTGAACTCCTATCGCTAGCTCTTCTTATTTATACATTTGTCTTGGAATTATCTGGTACGTCCACGAACCATCGGGAAATTCCATCACGTTCGGGAAGCTTTAAAGGAATTCCCAGTAACGGCAGCGGTCCGCCGGTTGAGAGACAAACATTTCGGGTTCCACGAATTTATCGGAATAATGTCCCTTCCATGAATTGGTTGAGGGCCGATTGCACCAGCTGTCTGATGAATTCTCGTAACATTGCCCCCTCCTTAAGGCCATTTCGTCCCGGAATGTCCCAGAATCGTTCCTGGTATGACGATATTTGCAGGACTCTCCATTTCGACAACGAGAAATTTGGTGGAAGTAACAGTCAACGGTCTTCGAATCTGGACTGCGAGTACTGAGACAGCATACCAGGATGTCGACGCCACTGAATCGAAAGATTGTTTCCATCATACTTCTCACCACCCTCCAATTCAGTCCATCCAACCCGCAGGCTATCTTTGGGACCGCCAATTTCATCAAATTTTTCTCCATCATCACATTCCTCAATTCTACCAGAGTCTTCCAAAGATCGCTGTATGTTGGCTTGTCCAGCGAGAATGTTTTCGTTACCAAATAAAAGATGTCTCTGGTACCGACTGGTTGTTTATCTTCGAGATGAAGGACCTTCCCTACAACTGGATCTTGCTCTCGTAGCTTCTGGAACTGGCCGTACTTTTTGGCAAACACCTTGGCTATTCCTCTGGACATCCGGAGATCTCGAGCAACACAATGAGCCAGGGCATATTCTATGGGCACCTCAAACAGGTCTCGGGGTTTCTCTGTGGTCACGTCGTGCTGCACTTTCTGCCCATTAGAGTACAGTGCCATAAACTGTTCGAAGGTCATCTCGTCATCGGGTGGTTGGATGCTGCGGACTTGGGCTTGGTCATCTTGGCTGTCATGACTTCCGGCATAAGGGGCTAACCGGTTGAAATGTACGACCTTTGGTTTTCCCCGAGGCAGCTTCTTTACTCTGTAGACAACATCGTTGATTTTCTTCACAATTTGGTACGGCCCCTCCCAAGATCTCTGTAGCTTGGGCGAATATCCCCGACGACGTTGCGGGTTATACAACCAAACAAGATCATCAACTTGGAATCCTCCGCCCTCGGCTTTGATGTCATAGGCTTCCTTCATTCGGGCACTGGCATTCTCGATGTTTAACCGGACTCGTTCATGGATGTCGTTCATTTTTTTGACGTAGCTGGCTGACATAGTCTTCATCTGCGGTCTCTTCTCCTGGGGGACATCCAAACTTCAAATCGCATGGTAGTCTTAATTCTCGTCCCATGATAATACTGGCCGGGGTCTGACCCGTGGACTCGTGCACAGACGAACGATATGCCATTAGAAACAAGTGCAGATACTGGTCCCAGTCTCTTTGGTGGTCAGAGACTACCTTTGACAAATGGCGGTTAATGGTTCTATTCATCCGCTCTACCATTCCATCGGATTGCGGGTGTAATGCTGTCGTCCGTGTTTTATTGATCTTCAAGAGCTTGCAGACGTCTTGGAAAAGAGTAGACTCGAAGTTTCTACCTTGGTCTGAGTGCAACTCCAAGGGAACACCAAAACGACTGATCCATTCCTTGACAAGGATATCAGCAACGGTCAAGGCTTCTTGATTCGGCAAGGCATATGCTTCGGCCCATTTACTAAAATAGTCCATAACCACCACAATGTATTTATTTCCACAGTCGGATTCAGGAAATGGACCGGCAACATCAATGGCTATTCTTTCGAATGGACTGCCCACGTTATATTGCTTCATAGGAGCTTTTGGTCGCTTCTGAGGCCCATTACTTGCTGCACAAACCGTACATTTCCGGCACCACTCCTTAACATCTACTTGCAGTTTACCCAATAGAAGCGTTCTCTCAATTTCCCAGGGTTTTCGTTACTCCCAGATGTCCTCCAGTTGTACCGTCATGTAGTTCTCGCAAAACCTCTGGTCTCCTATTTTTAGGGACTACAATCTGCTTTCTGTCCTTGCCTTCCTCTGGGATTTCCAGGACGCGCTTCAGAAGTCCATTCTCCAGGATGAGAGAGTTCCACTGAGCCCAGTACGACTTTATGGTTGGTGAGTATCGGGAAATCTCCTGCCACGTAGGTTTGCGATCTTCTTCCTTCCACCGGATAACCTCTTTCAAATCTGGATCTAATTTCTGGTCTCTTTGGATCTCCGCAGATTGCCAATGGTCATCGATGGCGGTAGTTCTGCAGAGAACAGCCCCTTTTTCTTCTGCTCGCTGACAATGTTTGCAATCATCAGGGCATGGTCTCCTCGATAGGGCATCAGCATTCTTATGGCTTGTTCCAGCTCGATGTTCAGTCTCGAAGTCGAATTCTTGCAATCGCTCAATCCACCTTGCCACCTGTCCTTCAGGATTTTTAAACTGCAGAAGCCACTTCAGTGCTGCATGATCAGTCCTCAGGAGGAATCTTTTCCCATAGAGGTACTTGTAGAAATGTTCTACCCCCTTTACCACAGCCAGGAGTTCTCTGCGAGTAACGCAGTAATTCCGTTCAGGCTTGCTCAAGGTCTTGCTGAAGTATCCGATCACTCTCTCCTGGCCCTCCTGGATCTGCGAAAGCACAGCACCAATTCCGACATTGCTTGCGTCGGTATCCAATACGAAGTTTCCATCTGGCAAAGGATAACTTAATATGGGAGCACTCGTCAAAGCTCTTTTTAATGTATCGAATGATCGTTGACATTCCTCGTCCCATTGGTACTGCACCTTCCCTTCTGTCAGTCTAGTAAGTGGCTTGGCGATGTTGGCAAATCCGGCTACGTACCGACGATAGTACGTGCATAACCCAGAAAACTTCTTAACTGGTGGATATCTTTAGGTATCGGCCATTCCTGGACAGCTTTGATTTTCTGTTTGTCAACAGCTACTCCCTGTGCGGAAACTACATGTCCAAGATATTGCACCTCTTCTTGGAACAGCTGACACTTCTTCGGGCTTAACTTTAGTCCGGAACTTCGAAGTCGCCGAAATACCTCCTCCAGGTTCCTCACGTGGTCTTCAAAAGATTTTCCAAGCACGATAATGTCATCAAGATACACCAGGCACGTTTTCCATGAAAGCCCTTTTAACACTGTTTCCATCAATCTTTCAAACGTTGCTGGAGCATTACACAGTCCAAACGGCATCACCGTGAATTGATAAAGTCCTGAGCCGATGGTAAAAGCAGTCTTTTCTCGGTCTTCTTTAGCAAGTTCCACCTGCCAATAACCGCTCTTCAAGTCCAGGGTGGAAAACATCTTCGATCCAGCCAACGTGTCTAGGGTATCGTCTATTCTTGGAAGGGGATAGCTGTCTTTCTTTGTAGCGTGGTTTAATTGCCGATAGTCCACGCAAAATCGGGTCGAACCATCTTTCTTTTTAACCAACACAACTGGAGAAGCCCAAGGGCTATTGGATGGTTCAATAACACCTTCTTCCTCCATCTCGCGAACTATCCTGTCGGCTTCTTCTCTTTTAGCTAGAGGTAGTCTTCTCGCCGACTGTCGACTAGGTTGAGCGTCCCCAGTATTAATTTTATGTTTCACCAGATCAGTTCGTCCTCTTTTGCCATTCCCTACATCGAAGATATCCTGGTAGTTTCTAACGATGTCCCTCAATTTTGCTTTCTGGTTTGGTTTCAAATTCTTAGATGAATCGGTGATGAGTCTTTCCAGTTCCTCAGATAGTTTACCCGGTGGCATTTCTGCATGCTGTGTGCTTCTTACTACAGAGGAAACTGTTGAGCAATGGCCCAAAGTTGTTCCTTTCTTTAGCACAACAGAGTAATGATTCAGGTTCATTACTCTTACTGGCACAATCTCCTTGGCACGAAACAGAGTCTTCCCCAGTGCGACTCCTCTGCCTACATTTCCGTCGTTAAGTTCGGGATCAAACATCATCACTGTTCCAGCTTTAGCTTTCCCATCCAGGCAAGCATCTACAATGATTTCAGTTCTTTCCGGAACATTGACATCCTCTGCTAAGATGGCTCGAAGCATTATGTCATCTTTCCCATGAAGCACCACTTCTTCGTCATTCACTCGCAGAATTCCATCTTTGAAGTTTAACTGGAATCCCTTGGAGCTCATGACATCCATTCCAATGATGACTTCGTCTTCGATGTCTGCCACTAATGCCCGATGTAGGAAGGTTGTGTTTCCCAAGGTCATTTCAATCACTATTTCACCATGGACTTTCGCTGCTTCTCCTGTCGCTGTTCGCAGTTGCCATTTTGTTGGTTTTATCATTGCCTTGTCTAAAACAATGTTGGGCCTTATAACTGTTTTTTGTCGCACCTGTATCCAGCAGCATTGCACATTGCTTCTTATTAATAAAGCCATCTACAAAGACACTGTTAACGTGGTTGCGTAGCGAAGCGACATATGCGTAGATAGTTGGGGCTTGTTGGCTACAGGTCGACGAAGTCGGGCCTACGTTGCTCTCCTTGCAACGACTCCTAATGTGCCCTACCTTACCACACTTCCAACATCTCCGTTGTCTTTTCTCGGTAAGGACTTTCTCTATTATCTTTCTTACAGAGGCTTCATCGTTTCCGCCATCTTCGGATTCTCCATCAACGATTCGGACTCTGGCTTGACCTCTGCAGGTATTTTTCGCAGCCTCGAATTCTAAAGCTCGAGCCAGTGCATCTACTAATTGAGTCGGTCGAGCTAGGGTCAATGCTTGTCTGGCTTCGTGGTCCCGAAGTCCATCCAAAAATGCTTGCACTGCTAACCTTTCTATTACATTTTCTGGTGTGGCTGGATAGGCAAGGCGAACCAGACGGGCAATGTCAGCTTCATACTCTTGTAGGGATTCAGTTGATCTCTGATGGCGATTTTTCAATTGGGAGTGGTAGACGTGCTCCAAATGTGTCTGACCATACCTCAGTTCTAAATGTTTGACGAGTTGTTCGTAGTCTTCTTGCTCCGAGGTATTCAATGTTTGTAAGATATCTGTAGCATCCCCTCTTAAGGCTAGGGTTAATGCGATTGCCTTCTCCTCTGCCGACCATCCGTTTAGCTTAGCTGCAGCCTCGAATTGGCGACGATAATTAGTCCATGATGATTTTCCATCAAATTGGGGAGGTTTCATTTTCTGTCTTGTCCCCTCGAGGCCAATTTTTGAATCCACTACCTCCAGACTGCTTCTGCTTTCGGTCTTTGATGGTGTTTCTCCCCTTTGTTTTGCCACTACCTGTTCTTTTATTTTGCGAATCTCACCCTCCATTATCTGTTTTAGCTCTTCTATCCGCGTTTCATTTTCGACTATTGTTTGCTTTAGCTCTTCTACCTGCGTTTCATTTTTGACTGTCGTCTGCTTTAGCTCTTCGACCATTGTCCGCTTTAGCTCTTCCATCCGAGCTTCATTTTCAACTATTCTCTCTTCGAGCAGTTCTGAATTTTTCTGTACCATGCTTTTTAAATTTTCTTCTAAGGATTGCGCATTTTCGTGTAATTTTTTTACTAATTTCTCTTCTAGGGATTCAGAATTTTCTTGTAATGTTTCTAGCTTATCTTCCAAAATCTTAGAATTTTCGAGCAATTTATCCTCTAAAGACTTAGAATTTTCGAGCAATTTATCCTCTAAAGACTTAGAATTGTCTTGTAATTTTTCTTTTAAATTTTCCTCCATTTTTTTTAATAGCATACTCAGGTCTCCATTGCCAGAAACTTCAAACAAGTAAGTATCAGGATCGTTACCTTCATTTATTAGGGCATCTCGTAGCCGTTGCACTAATTCACTTTTCTTTCCACAAATTTCTAAATCCCTTTCTTCAAGTTCTTTTTTTAAGTCCGTCACTTTCAATTGGTCCAAATTCACGTTTCTAAACATTGTCAGTTTATTTATTTTCCACTTCTAAAGTTCCACAAATAAACCGCACACCTGTCACCACTGTAATGTTTTTATTTTCACACTCGGGTTCAGTTCAGTTCTTGGATTTATTTAAAAACACAGTCTAACTCACTCTAATTTATTTCCACTACTTTTACACAAATTTATATTCACAGAAACTACTATTTACATTTTATCTTGACTGTACAAACGACCGACGAAAACTGAACTCCTATCGCTAGCTCTTCTTATTTATACATTTGTCTTGGAATTATCTGGTACGTCCACGAACCATCGGGAAATTCCATCACGTTCGGGAAGCTTTAAAGGAATTCCCAGTAACGGCAGCGGTCCGCCGGTTGAGAGACAAACATTTCGGGTTCCACGAATTTATCGGAATAATGTCCCTTCCATGAATTGGTTGAGGGCCGATTGCACCAGCTGTCTGATGAATTCTCGTAACAATATTATCAAAAATAAGGGTATTTTACTTTTAAGCAAAATTCATATTTGCAGACAAACCTCGTATGCAGTTGAAAAAGTTACTGGTAAAGATTGCGGTATACTTTTCTGACCATGCAAATATTTTTATGAAGAATAACTTTTTCTCTAAATAATATTCATACGAATGATTTCCGTTTGAATCCTACTTATGAAGACAGACTGTATATAGAAACTGAGAAAATTAGCTATCTATTTATTACAATTTTTAATAATACAGCACAATTGGATGCAGTTTTCAATTCTAATAAACCTTGTTTGATTACCTCATTTTTAAACAAAATTGATATATGTTTTTAAACCTAGTATATATTTGGAAAAGTTACATAAATATTTCTTATATAATTTTTTAGTGCAATGGCATAAGTAGATGCAGTTTTTATTTTTAATTAATTTTTTGATAACAATTTTAGATATTAACAAAATTCCTATTTGATGACAGACCTCGTCTACAGCTAAAAAAGTGACATGGAATGATTACAGTGTATGTTTTAGACAATGCAAAATCTGTTTATGAAGAATAACTTTTTCTCTTAAAATTATTAATAACAAGAAATCGTTTGATTTATAAACACACACTATATATACACAATAATTGAAAATCTTCAGTTTGAAGTTGATTAAGTGACATTTATTTTGATTAATTCAGTTTATTTACAATTTCATATTTTTAATACCAGCAACTCCACCAGAGCTTACTGTATAAGAAACTCGTTAAAAAAATTTTTCCCAATTTTCTAAAAAACGGTACCGGAACTAATAGAATTTCTTTTTAATTTATTATACCCCATGTTCCGAACAGAAAAATTTCCATATTTTTAGTACCTGCGACTACGCCAATGCTCACTATATAAAAACGTCTGTAAAAAAGTTTTTGCCCCATATTCTAAGAAACGGTATAGCTATGTTTCCTTCAGCCGTTTGCGAGTAATCTCTGAACAATTGACATCTTTCAATAAAGCTCATCTACAAATGAAAAAAGGGACATCTGATGATTTTACTTTTGGTTTTAGACCATGTAGATCCATTTATATACAACTTTTTTTTATTAATAACAAATAATTTCATACTTTTAATTCAAATAACGTTAATACCTTCTCCTTCACCAAATTGTATCTTTATATTATAAAAATGTTGCCCCATTTAGTGATGAAATTATACACTCGTTACACTTCATGTTGCAGAAAAAATATGACACAATTCTGGAAGCACATTATTTCACAATTAAAAGCAAGTATCTAAATTAATTCCTAGTTGATGGAGTTCCAAATTAGACATGATAGTTGCCATTGAGGATACTGCTCAAAAATTACCACCAAAAGTATCAAGCAAGTATCGCATTAGAAACAAGTTACTTCTACAAAAAGAGCAAAAGATCTCACAAAATGTAACTCCAATTGAAAGACAAGCTATCAAAATACTTACTAAAGATGATACTATTAAAATTCTACCAGCTGATAGAGGCAATGCAACTGTAATTTTAGATTCACAGGAATACAAAACTAAAATGGCAGACCTCATTAACACAGGCACTAACACAAAACTCAACAAAGATCCTACATCAAACATAGAAAAAACAGCAAGAGACATTATTTCACAACACAAAGACGAATTTACTTTTTCAGAAAGAAAACAACTTACACCCCACTACAGTAAACCACCACACATATACGAAGTCCCCAAGATAGACAAAACTGGAATTCCTTTACGACCCATTGTAGGCTCGATAAACTCACCATTGCAGAATATTTCAAAATTTTTACTCAAAATCATCATACGAATTCAACCACAACACACTAAAAAACACAGCAGACTTATACAAATAATTAACCATGAAATTTTGGTAAGTTTTGATGTTGTCAGTTTATTCAGCAATGTACCAGTAGATAAATCTATACAAATTATTAAAGATAAATTAGAACTTGATAATTCACTTCAAGAAAGAACAAAACTATCAGTTAATACAATAGTAAAGCTTATGGAACTTTGTTTAAAAACAACATATTTTCAATATGAATAAAGTATGAATAAAATTAGACAAATAAACTCAAATTAGGATATAATTCAGAAGAAGTAAATTTACTTAGACGTTATGAATAGACACTATTGCATTGATTTGTATTAAAATGGCACTTTCCTAAACAAGAAGCAATTCTCAAAATACAGAAAACCTTCTTCTTCTTCTTCAAGCTATACTTTAAGTTGAATTACTTCATTATGAACTAATTCATACTGCGAAGCATTCCGTATCCCTCGCGAAAGAACATTTTACCTCATTTACATGTCAATCAGTTTTGGCTTTGATATTCTCACAAGTTTTCGACACAGACACTGACTTATTCAGCTACACCATTTGACGCATCTTTTCAAATAATAATAAACGTTAATGGCTGTAATCGATAATTCAGTTCAAAATGTAGGACGTTCTATAGCCGGTTAATCATTCAATTTACTTAGGTAAATTAAAATTGCAGAAGCATCGGATCATCAATTTCTGATAGCCTGTGTGTTCCATGTTCTTTAAAATTACAATAGAATTAATCGATAATCGTCCAAAACAAATGACGAATTTATGGAGGAAGTTTTTAGTCTGCATTTCGGAGCTTTTAGACCGTGGAGAAGTTCTATGAAATATTTGTAGGTGTTTTACAATATTCATTGTTTATCTACTGAAGTTCAGACGTGATTTTAAAGGCCAGTTGATTCCAATTTTCCATCATGGAACAATTAATCGGTTATGAGCAATATTTCCGTTGAATGATTGTTGCTATAAATGGACGTTTATGTGTTATTAATTTCATTTTGAAAGGTTTATTAATATTTTAACGTTTTGAAATTAATATTATGTTATTACGTTTTATACACAGGTTAACCAAAAAAATGTGTATTTATGTTTCACTGTATACAACATACCACAAATCCTCATTTCTTATTAATAAAGGTTGCCTTTGCTTGTTTTGGAGTGATTAATAAGTAAATACAAAATATAAGAGTTTGACCGACTCGAAAAATAACTGATAATTGTGTTTTTAACAGACTTCCAAAAAAGAGTAAGTTATTTTTGCCAAATTTTTTTATGTATGCCCGACGATTACTCAAAAATTGGTTAATTAATTTTGATGATTGAAACACAACTGTATTAAGAAATCTTACGGAAGATACCATATAATTTTCGATTACGTGAGAGTTATCGTGCTCAAGAAAATTGGAAAAAATAATTATTAAGGCCCTACAGGTCAATTAATCTTGACCGATTTCTCTAAAGTAGCTAATAAAATCTTCTAAATTGTATTTTATTAAAGTATTTTATATTTTATATATTTTTCTATATCGTACTTCAGAATCTCCGAAAAATATATTCAAAAAAACGGCAAGCGTCAAAGTAAATGTCAAATAAATTTTCCACACAAATTTCTGAAATTAAATGTCAAATAAAAATGTTTGACGAACAACAAAATCAACATCAAAGCGTATTTTTTTAGAAAAAACCTCGAAATACAATATTAAACGATTGACAACGCCTTCAGACTTGACCGTCTTCAAACAAAGATAAGTATAACACAATATACAATATCTACATTACTTATATACAGTGTGGAACAGCCAAATGGTATAAATTCTTTAACGAAGAAAGGATGGTGTGTTGGGAAAAACGCTTGGACATGTCGATTTGTATTTTTAACTGGGCATTTTTTCAACAAAAAATATATAGGGTATGTCATTTGACAGTGGTCAATACCAACTTTCTTATTTTAAATTCAAGCCTCTATATATTATTTATTTTTTGGATTCTGCAGACATAATTCATTTACATTTTCCTACACCTATCTTCAACTGTCTCGGAAATATTAAGTGGTTTCAGATTTATTACAAAAATTAACATTAAGTTATTAATATTATAAAGAGAAAATTATTTTATTTCACAAATTTGTTACATTACACTAAAAACCTAATAAGTACTAGATACTGATTATTTAAAAAACAAAAAAACATTAATGTCAATTTCGGAAATGTTCAAAATGTCTTCTAACGTTACTCAACATCTCAGGTGTGACTGATATAATTGCAAGCGTGATTCGTCTTTTTAGGTATATCCCAACAAAAAGTAGCGCAATTGCGTCAAAATGTTAGAAATGCCAGAAATGTCTAAAATATCAAAAATGTCAAAAATCTCAAAAATACCATAAATTTCACAAATGCCAAAAATGCCAAATTTGTCAATAATGTCAAAAATCACAAAAAAATGTCAAAATATGAAAAAAATAAAAATGATAAAAATGTGAAAATATTAAATACCCCAAACATCACAACAATATAAGATATGTCTAAATTGTCAAATTTATATGTCAGAAACCTAAAACAAGAAAAATCTAACAAAAATAAAATTTTAAAAACGCTAAAAATGACAAAACTAACAAATGTAACTAAAAATGCCAACGTCATCGTAAATGTAAAGCAATGTAAAAAATGTCAAAAACGCCAAAAAATGTCGAAAATATCAAAAATATCAAAATTGTCTAAAATATCAAAAATGTCCAAAAACCAAAAATGCCAAATTTGTCTGAAATGTCAAAAATCACAAAAAATGTCAATAATGAAGAAAATTATATAATAAAATTATAAAATTTTATAATAAAATTATAAAAAAAATATCAACCATGCCAAAGATGTTAAAATCTTTGAAAATGTCAAAGAAGTGAAAAACACCAAAAACGTCGAAAATAGTCATGAAACGTCAAAAAACCTGGAATGAAAACCACAATATCAAATGTAAATAAACCTCAAAAAACACTAACAAATATAACTAAAAATGCCAACGTCACTGTAAATGTAAAGCAAAGTAAAAAATGTCAAAAACGCCAAAAAATGTGGAAAATATCAAAAATGCCAGAACTGCCAGAAATGTCAGAAATATCAAAAATGTTTAAAATATTACAAATGCCTAAAATATCAAAAATGTCCAAAAGACCAAAAATGTCAAAAATGACAAATTTGTCAGAAATGTCAAAAATCACAAAAAAAGTCAATAATGAAAAAAATAATTAAAAAACCATGTCAAAGATATCAAAATCTTTGAAAATGTCAAAGAAGTGAAAAACACCAAAAACGTCGAAAATAGTCATGAAACGTCATAAAACCTGAAATGAAAACCACAATATCAAATGTAAATAAACCTCAAAAAAAACTAACAAATATAACTAAAAATGCCAACGTCACTGTAAATGTAAATCAAAGTAAAAATGTCAAAAACGCCAAAAAATGTGGAAAATATCAAAAATGCCAGAACTGCCAGAAATGTCAGAAATATCAAAAATGTTTAAAATATTACAAATGTCTAAAATATCAAAAATGTCCAAAAGACCAAAAATGTCAAAAATGACAAATTTGTCAGAAATGTCAAAAATCACAAAAAAAGTCAATAATGAAAAAAATAATTAAAAAACCATGTCAAAGATATCAAAATCTTTGAAAATGTCAAAGAAGTGAAAACACCAAAAACGTCGAAAATAGTCATGAAACGTCATAAAACCTGAAATGAAAACCACAATATCAAATGTAAATAAACCTCAAAAAAAACTAACAAATATAACTAAAAATGCCAACGTCACTGTAAATGTAAATCAAAGTAAAAAATGTCAAAAACGCCAAAAAATGTGGAAAATATCAAAAATGCCAGAACTGCCAGAAATGTCAGAAATATCAAAAATGTTTAAAATATTACAAATGTCTAAAATATCAAAAATGTCCAAAAGACCAAAAATGTCAAAAATGACAAATTTGTCAGAAATGTCAAAAATCACAAAAAAAGTCAATAATGAAAAAAATAATTAAAAAACCATGTCAAAGATATCAAAATCTTTGAAAATGTCAAAGAAGTGAAAAACACCAAAAACGTCGAAAATAGTCATGAAACGTCATAAAACCTGAAATGAAAACCACAATATCAAATGTAAATAAACCTCAAAAAAAACTAACAAATATAACTAAAAATGCCAACGTCACTGTAAATGTAAAGCAAAGTAAAAAATGTCAAAAACGCCAAAAAATGTGGAAAATATCAAAAATGCCAGAACTGCCAGAAATGTCAGAAATATCAAAAATGTTTAAAATATTACAAATGTCTAAAATATCAAAAATGTCCAAAAGACCAAAAATGTCAAAAATGACAAATTTGTCAGAAATGTCAAAAATCACAAAAAAAGTCAATAATGAAAAAAATAATTAAAAAACCATGTCAAAGATATCAAAATCTTTGAAAATGTCAAAGAAGTGAAAAACACCAAAAACGTCGAAAATAGCCATGAAACGTCAAAAAACCGGAAATGAAAACTACAATATCAAATGTAAATAAACCTTAAAAATATTAAATATGCCTAGCTCTTCATATTAAATCCGAAAATAATGTATTTTTAAAAGTGGTTGTTGTCATATAATTTTCGTTCATAATTGATGATGTTAAAGTGGTTTTCACATTATCTAAAAATGTAAGAGCCTTAACAATCTTTAAAAATGTTCAAGATAAATAATGTCAAATAAGCCAATTTGTCTAGCGTGTGCGAACCCGGGACGGGTGAGCAAGCATACTCATATATTTTTGCTAGAATACATACGAAATGAATTTATAAGCATAATAATTTGATATAGGTAACTCTTTCAAGTTATAGTAAATGTTAAAAAATTGAAAAAGATTATTTTTCTCCTGTTTTTCGTTTATAACTTGGAAATATCCCATCAAAATAAAAGTTGAATAGATATTAAACACTACGATTAAATTTTGTAGAAGACTGAACTGGTGCAAACGTTGAAATGTAATAACTGTATTGCAAGATACAAAAACTGGCAAAAAATGATACAAAATTGATTTTTCCATCGCCTTGTTTTTGAACATTTAGATTTAGCTTATGACATTGATATTTCAGCAAAAGAAATTTGTGAATCATTGAATAAAACATCAAATTTGATTGAAATCAGTTTGATCATTTTCCTACAATGATTTCGCAAAGAGGTCTTTACACAAAAACAGGAAATATTTTAAAGTTTATGATTACAAACATCATTTTTAAATAACATAAATTACAAATTATACATATGCTTTACGAAAGCTTATAATTAAGTGGCGTTCAGGTATGTGAATATTCAGAATTAATAAAATAATAATTTTAAATAATATCAAAAAGTATGTACAAACAATTTTAATATTCAAATTATTATTTATTACAATTTAATATACTTTTACTTAGGTATATGTATATTTATTTGAGAAATCCTGTATTTCACTTTGAAATAATTTTATACGCAAATATGTTACTCAATGTTTGCAAATGAAAATAAAAAATTAACAAATTGGAAATTATTATTTTTAGAAATTAACAACGTTTGACACCCACTCACTCTTGTACAGCATTTAATCCTGAATCCTTTATATCTGTTGAAATTTTCCTTGAAATGAAGAATTTCGAAGTTATAAACGGAAATAGAGCAAATAAAACAAGCACAATATTTAATTAAGAAATCATCAATAACATATACAAGTGAAATTTTTAATAAAGCAATTTTTAATAAAACTCAACAACAATGGGCCAATTTACGCCTTTGGTGTAATAGCATATGAGAATGAGTAATAAATATTAATGTCGATACTGAACATGGTTACAACACTACGCGTTGATTTTGGCTTTTAATAGACATTAAATAATAATAACGTTGTTATCTATTAACATGTAAAACATTAATCCCTACTATACGTGTGTTAACGACTCTAAATAAATCAACTATCCAAAGAATTAAATAAATTATAATGGTAGGTTGGATTTTAATACTTATTAATTTTATTTAAATCATGAAATATATATACATATCCCCAAGAGGTATCGATGCCAGGATCGATGGTAAAATGACGACACTTGCACATACGAAAGTAGATGAGTGTGGTAGGGAATTGAAAAAATTACTTTTGTCTCGACAGTTCGTTCCGACAGACACTACACGTACTTATCTTGGTAATACTAAATACAACTTAGTTTTCCGTGTAAGAAACAGGGACCTATGATATATTAAGAGTCTCTACGTTTATATATAATCAATAAATTATAGGAATTATACAAATATAACATGCAATTAATATACAATACTAGCACAAAATTTGCTCTTCTTCTAACAAGCATTCCAATTTTCTGGTTTCAATGGATGGTAGAGAGAAAGCTGACAAACTAGACCTCCACAAAAAAGGTTAACGTTACCAAGTTTATAGATGGAAGAGACAAGGATGGCAAACTTATATGGAGATTAAACTGAAAAGTGTCCAGCTGAGAGTATGAATAACAAATACAAGAAGTGACCACAATGGCGCTGGTGTAGAAATTTGATATGATGTGAATTGCTAAATATAAAAAAATATTACTGTTAAGCCACCGGTTTTGTCTTTTTTTCAGTCAAGGATATGTAAAAATTTTTCCCTAAATATCTATGAGATATTCTAAAGAACACTCTCATACTACATTAGCGCCACCCTAATTTAATGCATTTTGACAGACTGTTTTTTAATATTTATTCGATTAAACTATATTATAGCAGGTATTTGGAAGAATAGTCTTAGGATGTTATTAAACTGTTATAATCAAATTGACCTTGTTATATATTACCGGAATGTTAAATAGGTGAGCTTTGTTTGAAATATTAAACAAATATCATATTTTAATTAAAAATTCATTTAGAAGTACTTTACAGTTATATTTAAATTAAGAAAATCATATCATGCTATTATTAATATGACCTTTATTTTGTAAGGAGGGTAATAAAACGTATACTATTCGAAAGGTAGATGTGCAGAATTTATAAAGAATCTTTGTTTATTTCTTTTAAAAGAAGTAAATTAAAGATACATTATTTGAGAAGGCGCCATCTATGAACTAGTAACTTAAGCTTTAATCTAATGTTCTGAGTTCAGAATTTGACAGCAGTCGAAAGTAGATCGTTGTAAACATTATTTAAATAATCGAGTTTTACTTACTAAGATGTATGCTCTTAAACCTTCTTTTCTCTTCATTTGTGGCAGCATTTTTTACAAAAATGATGACGACAGCAACTAATAAAAGTGTCCACATTGAATGTGTTTATTTGAAGTTTGCGCATTTACAGACGAATCCACATGAAAAGTTTTAAGTAAGTACAATAACTGAAGCTAATTGATTCATTTTATTTCCGATCCTTGCAAGTTGAGTATATACATTTGTTTAGTTATGAATTTATCACAAATCTAATAAAAATTTACTAATATTTTGATAAACCGTGTGCGTCAAAAGGTACTAAAACACTCACAAGATGGTATATACAAATATATTTTTAATTATTTATATTTATGCCATGTGCAAATGAAACTTGAATAAGTATTATTAATAATAAAATAAAACGAATTATTTTGCAGTTTTATTGGATATCAGGCAATTTTTTACTCAAGAAAAATTGTTCTAACGGTTCAATACAGGGTGATTTGGTGACCTACTGGAGAATAAAACTGCTCTTGACAAATTCTTTCAATGCAGATTGATGTGCAGGATCTTTTGGATGGGTAAATAGGTATGTTTTTTCATATTAATTTGAGGCACACAATAAAGTTGTCTTGAGAGTCGTCACATATAGGCATATATAAATAAACTGGCGCTGTAGATTACAATTATACAATTGTAATCCAAATATCTTAAAAATCAAAATGTTTTATTGTGTGACCCAGTTGCATGTCTAGAATATTGAGTGGGGTGCAATTATAGTTATACAGGGTGGTTAGAAAAAAGAATTATATAGGGTAGCCTATTAGTGGTTGCATTTACAGGGTACCTGGAATAGATGGCGCAGTAGAATTATGGTTACACATGGGGGTACAAAAAATATTTTGTAGGGATTCTTTTATATGTGCTGGAGAAGAATTACAGTAATACAGTGTGGTATAAAAAAATTAGAACAAAAATGCAACATTTCGTAGCCCATAAGCACTTGCATATATAGTTATACAGGGTGGTGATAAAAAATATTAGAAAAAGAAATGAGTTATAGGATAGACACCATGAGTTGCATATATTTAATGATTGAAATCTAGGGCGCACTAGAATTAAAATTTAGAAACTAAATGAGTTAATATAGCCCATTAGTGATTGAATTTACAGGGTTCATGGAATAAAGGGCAGAGTAATTATACAGGGTGTACAAAAAATATACAAGGATGCATATACAGGGTGGTGTAAATATAAGCTGGAGTAAGGTTATAGTTATACAGTGTGGTATAAATATAATAAATATTGGAATAAATTGCAACATTTCATAGCCCACAAGCAGTTGCATATATTAGATAGATGCTATATAGTGTTAGAGGAATTATAGTTATACAGGGTGATCACAAAAAATGTTAGAAAAGGATATGGTATATTGGGTAGCCCACCATGAGTTGCATATATATGATTGAGATATAGCTATAGAAAATTGTTAAAAAAAAGTTAGAAACAAAAAGAGTACGTAAATATTGTGGCTCAAGGCAGTCGCATATATAGACTGGTTGGAGATTTATCTGGTGGCTCAAAAAATGTTAAAAAAATATGATGCGTTTTCCTTGAGCAGTTGTATATACAGGGTAGAATTATTATAGTTACATAGGGTGGTTAGAAAAATGCTAGCAAACATTTTTATATTTTGTAGTCCGTTAGCAGTTTTATATATATAAAGGGTGGTGGAAATATATTATGAAGTGGAATTATTTTAATGAGTAGTTAGTAAATCTGAGAGAATTGGATATATGGACCAATATTTTTGATGAATCTTTGAATTTACGAGTAAAACTCGGTCACCCATGCACTAAATTTATTAAATGTACAAATGGAAATTGAATAAGTGTTAGTAATAAATTAAAACAGATTATTTTGCAATTTCTAGATATTTCTACTTCATAACTATTCAATACTTTCAAATGGAATTGTCATTTACCTTAATTCTATTTTCTATATTACTCCACCGGTTAAAAGCTGAATTATTTAGTTCTAAGAAATTTCGGGTTAACTACATTTTTGTCTTTAATTTCCACTTACTGTCTCTTCGTCATATTTAATTCAGAATTACGGAATTCAACACAAATAAAGTCCTATTAATTATATATGAACAAGAAGTTGAATTTCATTACTCATTGACGCAATTGGTCGAATTTCGACCACATTGAATAATAATTAATACTTGAACGGAACAAAATAGTGGCAAGTATTTTAATTCTCCTGAAATTTATAAGATATAATATTTACTAAGAATGACACAAAGAAATAGAAGCAGAGGTAGGGAGATAAGGAGAAAGGGGAAGTATAATTCGTGAGATGCTTTTGATTCCATCGTTCAGTCTCAAATGAGACTCTTTTTAATATTTTTTACTGTTTCATGTATGTAACCAATCATTACAAGTAGTTGTCGTCTACAGCCCTGATGATTTTTTTGGAATTTTTTTCAAAACCAATTTTGAAATGTAAACAGCATTCTATAATATCCTCATCGCGTCTATTCAGTTAAAAGATGTGAAACTACCCCCAGTATTTATTTTCCCACTTTTTTATTCCTCCGTAAATTCGAGTGCTTTTGCTTTAGACAAACCAATCGGAAAATAAGTTCAAAGTGCTCCAGACGGGAATCACTCAAATCATCTAATCTGTGTGGAATAATCTCTTGTCAACGGAATAGTTCAATTGTCATTTCATTAATGCCGTATTCTTGTCTTAATTCATTCAAAATACCGCACACTCATTGGAATCATTCTGAGACTTAGGAAGACCCTTTTGACGGCACTGTTGCATTTCCGATTGTTCAGCACAGGCAAGTAGGACTAGCCGCCGCACGTCGGAATATTGAATTCGAAGCGCATTCTTTGTATGGAGGGAACGCGTGCTCTAAAGAACGGTATTGTTGCAGATTCCTGATTACAGACGGGAGACCAGTGAGGCGAGAACATTGTCGTTAGAGGCACTTGCGCTCTACAAATCTTAAGAACTCCCAATATTTTTCGAAACTCTTCGCAAATAAAAGCATCTAAATCTTTAAACTTTGTGATGAGTTGTACAATTTTAATTCACAAATAGAGAGAACAAGTTTTTGAAAACAATACAATTTTTCACTTATTAGAATTATGCTGCTCTGCCCATTTAGCTATTTATCGTCTCTCTCCCTGTATTATCATTTATTCCGCCATGATGGTAGATGTACTATAATTTGACATTTGTACCATCTCCCATAGCTTTTGAACAAATAGTGGCCAAATCTACTATAATTTCTAAAATAAGTAGATGCGTAAGTAATTAATTTCTGCATAAGTAGGTAGTAGCACTTACTATTGTTCTTATACGGGGTGAGGAAAAAGTACGGAAACCCCTGAATAACTTGAGTAGAACTCATTTTACAAGAAAAATTATAAATACATAAGTTGTAGCATTTTTTCCTGGCAATTTAATGCTGGCCTTGAATTTGACCTTGACTACGACCTTGAGGGTCATTAACGGGTCAAGTTGATTTTTTTAAATAGGGACCCCTACTTTTTATCATGAAAATGAAAAGATAAGAAAATTTCAAGTACAAACATGCCCTTGACCATGACTGACCATGACCTTGAGGGTCATTACCGGGCCAAGTTGATTTTTTTCAATAGGAACCACTTCTTCGATAGGCAAGAAACCGCCGAGTATGGAGTTTCAACTGTTTCTGATCCAAATCATAAAACTCCAGGAGACGACGTAGATGTGGGCACCCCGGGCATCAGGTACCTTGGAGCTCTTTGCGGTGGGCACATTCGAGTTCAGCATGGTCAGAAACCTCCCGAGTAACGAGTTTCACCTTTTTCTGATCCAAACATTCATAAGCTTCGTGTAGTAGGGTGGGGCATTGATAGGTGACGCATTACAAACTGCAAGCAAGTTATAGCTCCAGCAATATTGCAATAAACCCCGATATTTAAAAATGTTAGCTGGCCTAACTAATGACCCTCAAGTTTTCTGATCTTTGCATTTTCGTGATAAAAAGTTTAAAAAATTCAACTTCACCCGTTAGTGACGCTCAAGGTCATGGCAATGTCAAATTCAAGGTCAGCATTAAATTGCCAGGGAAATATGCTATAAGTTTTGTATTTATCATTTTTCTTGAAAATGAGTTGTTCTCATGTTATTCGGGGTTTCCATTCTTTTTCCTCGCCCCGTATATTACTTTGTACCGTTGTGACATTAAAAACAGAATTACAAAGATATATGAATAATTTTACTTTTTATCTCAAAGCTGCATAATTCCCTCCAATATTGAGGCACTTGCCATAACGTTGTACCAGTTTCGGAATACCCTTCTCATAGCCGCCTGACTTGTTAACTACTGCATCACAACTGTTTTGACTTCGTTATCGTATTGAAGACGCTGACCGCCCAGATGTTTCTTCAAGTGCAGGAACAGATGGTAGTTACTGACCGCCAGATCAGGACTCTACTGAGGATGGTCTACATTTTCCCATTTACAAGACGTGATGACATCTTTGGGACGGAGGATGGTCTACAGTTTCCCATTTCATGGATGTGATGAGATCTTTGGTCTGACTAGCCACATACGGACGGGCATTGCCATGCAGCAAAACGATGTCCATGCTCACTTACCACGTCTTTTATTCTAGATTGAACGGCTCAGATTCTGTCCCAAAAAACGGTGCATATGATTTTCCGGGCAGAAAGTGTTTGCTTAAACTTCACTTTTCTGGGTGAATCTGAATGCCGCCATTCCATTCATTCTGGGGTGACGTAGGTCACCCATGTTTCCTGGCCCATAACAATTTGACTTAAGAAATCATCACCGTCATTGTGGTACCGCTTAAGGAAAATTATTTCTCTGCCTAAGCGTTTGGTTTTAAGCACATCTGTCAACATTTTCGGTACCTACCGCAAGCACAATTTTCGGTAATTCAAGTGCTCGGTCACAATGCCATACAAAATACTACGAGAAACATTAAGAAAGTCATCACACAAGCAGAAAATCGTAAGGCATTTGTTTTCTCTCACCTTATTGTCCACTTGGTGCACCAAACTCTCATTAATGACCGAAGGACGCCCATACCGTTGTTCATCATGCACATTTGTGCGATCATTTTTAAATAGTCTCACCCACTTTCTTACAATTCCATCAATCATAATATTTTGCCCGTAAATTGCACAGATTTAGGCTTAGCACTAAGAAATCTTATAACAGAAGGTACTTCACAGTCGGCGGGACTCACGATTATTGGAGGCATCTTAAACACTCAGTAAACAACGTACACAAGGAAGAATCAGAGTATAATGGCGTCAGTGCGTAGGCAATAGAAGTGGGTACCCAGTGCGCATGCTCAGAACGCCGACCGCAGCGCTGCCGCGTTGTGGCAAAACGGTACTTACTTAAAAAAACACGAATCATATACAACAGCAGGAAAAATGCAATTATTACATGATGTTACCGGTGCATAGATACCTACACAATATCAGGTTTCTACCTACATAAGTAGTACTGTATAATGTTATGTTTTGTTAATTACTCATAGTTCAGTATTGATTCAGATTTTAAAGTGTCCCTCATCTTCAAACGCGAGAATAAATCCCGCCATAGTCGATTTAAAGACTTGCATGCATAATAGATTGAATAGTTGGTCTGGGTATATGGATGTCTTGTCCGACGATCATGCATACCTCTGTGAAATGGAACAACTTGGCTAAGACGGTTGCCTCTATGTCCTCATGGACTCGTCAGAAAAACGAACGTTTCTGAACTGCGGCTAAAAAACAAATAAATTGTTTTTTAGCCTACACTAAGTGGGAGGCTATGTGTCGTCTAGTAAGCATCTTTTGCATCTTAAATTGCCAGCAGCAATTTTTCGTCAAAGTGCAGCCCGAAATCAGCCTACCATAATTTAGTCTAAAATGTCCTCTAATGTCAAGAATATTTTTGTTGTGGTTACATAGTACGAAATTGACTACGTATCGACGCTCTCTTGCATTTATGATTCTTGGACGTCCACCACCCGATCTCCTATTTCCAGTATCTTCGAAGTATCGAGTTAATCAAATAACAGATGATATTGATATGTCAAGTGTTTAAGCTACCCTATAAACACTTTCTGTTTCTAATTTTTTTCAACCACCTGCTATAACTATAATTCTATTCAGCCCTATATTACAACCATCATATACATGCAATACCTAGTGAGGTATCGAATAAATGATTTCTTATTCTAGCAAGTTTTCAACCAACCTGTATAACTACAATTCTTCTCTACCCTATCTTACAACCACCCTATATTACAACTATCCTATATAACAGCTTATAGGCCACCAAATATAGCAATTTTGTTCTATTATCACGCTTTATAACTATAATTCTACTCCAGCAAATATGTCAACCAGTCTGTAAATACACCTGCCAATGGTCACCTGATGTTACATTTTTGTCCCTCCCAGTTTAACTATAATTCTTCTCTGCCTTATATTTTAACCATCCCGTAATTGTACTACATTCTTTCAATATTTTCTAAATCACACTGTATAACAATTGTTCTACTCCACCCTATCTTTCAACTATCATATATAATCAACAGCTTACCGGTTACCCGATAAAATTATTTTTTCTACCATTTTTCTAACCACCCTGTATAATTAAAAATTTCTCTCCACTCCACTCTATATTTTAACCTTCCTGTTTATATGCAGCTGCTTATGGACCACCCAATAACACATTTATTTTCCAACTTATTTTGAACTATCCTGTATAATTATAATTCTACAACGCCTTATATTTCAACTACTTTATCTTGTTTGGCAAACCTCGTATAGAGTCATTGATAAAAGTGGCAGGCGTGATTTCGTTTTGGGTTTAAGACCATGTAAATTTTATTATGAAAAATAACTTATTTTCTAAATATTATTAATAAGTATATTTTCCATATGATTCTAACTGAAGTGCACACTCTATATATGCAGACATATTGAAAGCATTTATAAAGGAAGAGGTTATTTAAAATATATGTTGATGAAATTACAATTTATTTTCTATTAATTGCACCCCCGATTTCGGAGGCTACTTATTTTCGTTTTTTAATACTACCGCATTCGCCATTTGTTCATTTGTTATGATACGTATATATATACAAGATTTGACCGATATTTTGAAAAAAATATACCGACATTTGAAAACAAATTGAAAAAATATGGAACCAATCTGGAGATCTATTCTATCAATTTGCAGTAAACTCCGTGGGTTCAAATTTAATTAATTTTAAAAGCTGATTCACTTCACTTTCTAGAACCTTTATTTACACGTAAAAATCAAATATTTACAACAGTTGATTCTGAATACAATTCACATCGAAATCATAACACAATGTACGCTGAACTAACTAACTTAGGAATTCTATTTTCATAAATCCTACATCGAATTTTCTGGTCGTTCTACATTAGTTCGCATAGCGTCCAGATAAACAGTTTTTGTCCCATTCGAAAATTCCAGTTCTTTTTTCTTATTATCCCAGCGATTGATGTTTTATTGGAATGAATAACATTTTACGTTGCTTTAGTCAGGGACGGCCTAGATAAATTTTATAACAAAATGAAGAAAGAATGATCGAAATCGGTTCATAGTTGTCGGAGTACTGAGGTAACAAAGTCTAAAAAAAAATAGAACGAATTGGGGACCTCCTCGTTTTTTGAAGCCTGTTTGTGCGTATTATTCATAAACTATTTATTGTCTCAATTAAAAGATTAATGCACAAAACCATGATCTTCACATTCTTACGAGTAACGTATGCTATTTTTAATAGACTATACAGTGTGTCCGGTTATGGACTCGCGATAATGTAAATACATGTAAAGCAACTATTTTAATACACAAATACACTATATACTAGGGCTCAATACCCCACCCCGTCATATGGCAGCCATTTTGTTTTTTTGATGACCCATTCTCTACGTGTGAACAAAAACTTTTATATCTCTTAAAGTTTTGGTCTTACTGAGATAAAAATAGGCTTATTCGACGGACAATAAAACTGTCTATCAACAACGTTACAAAACAAAGTGTTAACGTTTTCTTATGTTTGGAAAAAAGATGAAATGCAAAAAAGGGTCAAAAAATTATGCAAATCAACAAATTATTGCAAATCAATGCAAAAGTAGTCCCGATTACCTCTCATTTTTTTTCACTAAATCGAAACTTTTTGAGTTAAGCTATAATACAACATTAATTTCATAACTGTCTGACATTAGCTGCGTGCTGTCCGAGAAAAGGCTAGCAATGCTATTCGCGACTAGCAGGAGTAAGCGAAATGGAACATATTGACTCTACCTGCAAAGAACTTACAGGATAAAGACTAGTTAAGTTAGTTGTACCTTGCCCTGCCTTGTGATCCCTACTTTTACTTACCGTCCGTGCTGTTTACGTTCGGTATTAGTGGTTATCTTGTGATATGAATATGGCAAATCGTCAATATTCAACGCAACATATTGCTGACATACACTTCGTTTATGGTTTCAGCAAGTAATAAGACTTTAATGTGGTTTTAATGTTTACCTACCTGTTTAAAGTCCCGACAAAGGTATTTTGTGCTTGGGCATACGCTATGTTCAAACAACAATAACTCCTAAAGTAATGAAAAATTTAATGTTGTATTGTAGCTTAACTCAAAAACTTTCGATTTAGTGAAAAAAAATTAAAGGTTATCGGGACTACTTTTGCATTGATTTGCAATAGTTTTTTGATTTGTATGATTTTTTTACCCTTTTTTTGCATTTTATCTTTTTTCAAAAGTTAAGAAAACGTTAACACTTTGTTTTGAAATGTTGTTGATAGACAGTTTTATTGTCCGTCGAATAAGCGTATTTTTATCTCAGTAAGACCAAAACTTTAAGAGATATGAACGTTTTTGTTCACACGTAGAGAATAGGTCATCAAAAAAACAAAATGGCTGCCATATGGCGGAGTGAGGTATTGAGCCCTAGTATATAGTGTATTTGTGTATTGAAATAGTTGCTTTACATGTATTTAGATTATCGCTAGTTCATAACCGGATACACTGTAAAATTGAGGCTGGTTAATTTGATTGGCACACCAAATGTCTTTATTCACTGATAATGGCTGACCAAGCCTTTGTTTATGTGATGTTAAAATTAGTCGGATTTAGATCAGGCCTTCGTCTATGTCTATTTGGTGTATGTAATCAATGTATTGATAGTTGTTTTACTCGGGTATAACAACCTAGAATATATTGCTCTAGACTGCATCACTTGTTATTGTATATACTTCACCACAAAAGTTGTTTTACCAGGAAGTATAAGACGAGTGAAAGAAAACCAATTTCGGGTATACTATATGATACCATTTTATTTGTCAGTAAAAAAAGCGTTCTTAGATATTTTATTTTTTAGCAAAATTTCAAAGTCAGTTACCGTTTTAGAGCTAACAATCGGAAAAAATGTGTTTAACATGATAATTCTAATTTACTCAATTATTTCGTTTCAGTTCTAAATTAATTTTTATAAACAATGTAATGTCCTTTATGAACAAGTAGTGAGCATTAATGAGTAAGAAGACGAGAAAATATTTCATCCCGTTAAGATTTAAAAAAAAGGAAAATTGGTATTCAGTGTTGCGGTCGTCAGAGCTCATTCATCCCGTGAAACTCCACAAGGATAAAAAAGCAGAAACGTGCACTTTGCTATAATTTTCCAATTAATTGATGGCCTTTTAGTAAGGAAAGGGGAGAATAAAATGCTGGCAATTGTCTGATATTCTTTCTGAATCACGATCAATTTGTCCGTAACCGCAACTCCTAACAGACCCTAATGGCGCTCAGACGATCGAGACTGATTTCACTCGAAAAACGCTTCAATCAAGCAACTCTTGCCTTCGCCACAACTACTCAACAGTTCGTATTCTACAGTCACCTACAAAAGCGAAACTGAATGTAACTCCGAATGTATAGGGATGGGGAAGTTTAAACGAAAACATGTTCGATTATTGTCTCATATTGTTATAGGGGACTTAAACTTTTATTTTTAAGTCAAAGTAGAATCCACCTGGTTATCTGAAAATGTAGTTAAAATGTTGACAAAACTGTATAAGTACATAAGTTTTGGCAATTAGTGCAAAAGTGTTCCAAATAGCCATTTTTATATATATTCTGCCAAAAATGATGCTACATGAAACTCTTTTTTCATAGTTTACTTAACTATGGAATAATTGCATGGGGTTGTGCCCCCTCTCATAAAATAGTGTTACAAAATTTTGAAACAAAATTCCTTAAATTCCGTTATTAAATATCATTTTCGGTGTTATTATACTGAAAATTAAATTTAAAAATTTTAAGAGTATTTGATGACACAAAAATATCTTCCACAAATTCGTAAAACAGTACGCACACAAAATAGCTATATAAAGCTATACGGCTTGAACCTCCTTGGAGCTTCAAACATTACATTTGTTTCAGAGGAGTATCTTCAACATTTTCATTGTGGGAGAATAGTATTTGACAGGTGGTGGGGTGAAAGAAACAGAGTACTAGTATTTCAAAGTTAATTTATCGTCAAAAATTCCCCCTCCCTCGTCAATATGCTTGTGAGTGGTTTCTAACTTCTAACTAAATCGAAATTTAATAAACTAATTTCCTTATTTATAGTAGATATTTTAGCCTATTAAATGATCCAAAATTATCAATTTTGGTTTTAAAATGATTACTTTTAAATAAAAAATAGCTATTATCTTGATATTTGAGTTAGTTATAAGTTAATAGCTATGTAAACGTTTTGGAGTGAAACAAAGAAATGAATATAAATAAATATATAAAGTACAGATGTTCCATCAAACAAATGACAAACATTGGAATATGAAAAATTCTCTCTCAACATTTATGAATTTCAACAGTCATTTCTCATTTTCGTTTTAATATATCAATTAGTGTTTTTATTAGAAGTTTTTCATTTTCTGCTGTTTTGCTTATATTCTAAAGATGCAGACATACAGATGAAATACCAGACGACCTAAGGCGACTAGTGTTGCAGTACGGGAGCCCACGTCGCGAAATCACGGCATATTCGAGAGGTATGGAAACCTATTGAATTTACAAAATTAGAGAATACCTATACGATATGATGTGTACTAAAACCAGATGGTAAGACTTGTCAAACAGTGAGAGAGACTATGTAATTACCATAAAGTCAATTCCTAGTACTTTCTGGGATTGAAGACCACAAGTAGTTGCCAAAATCGTACGTTTAAACTTTTACATATTTTTCTTTGGAGATACTCCAGGCCCATAAAGCAATACTCACCAGTAAAGAAGGAATTGAACCGAGCATACGCTAAGGACAGTTCTGCTGAGACCCTAATATGACGGTTCATAAAAAATTCCCTTCTTCCACCATTGATCAATAATTTTATCCACGCTTCTTGATTCAGTTTAAAGATTCCCAATAGGTTAGACGGGAGGAGAACAAACAACAATACCTTCCAGATTCAATAAAAAATTTCATATTACCCCACATTGAGAAGCTCTATTAACGACTTATCCACTTCTAGTAAAATTTACACTTATCTGACTTCTAATTTAGAATCTTCTGACTCAGGAAATGTTCCGCCTCCTTTTCATTTAATAGTTGGTTCTTCGATCCACCTCCTCCCTGGAAAACTAAAACCTCTGTTAAAACCATCCAACTTTGCTGCAACCTCCCATCGCGTGTCTCTCCATATAACGATCCGGATGCAAGGAACTGTAGATACCGATGTGACAGAAGGAAAGCGATTGTTGGAGATATCGATATCCATTCGGAAAACCCTCGCGATCTCATTGAAAACTGTAAAGACCAGTATCTCCTTGTTCAGTAGAGGGCAGAGGAATCTGGTGCACGAATAATGATATCTTCCTTGAGTATTTTAATTGTAACATACGTTCCTTTAAACGTCACATTATCAACAGCATCATTGTAACTCCATCGCCTGTTTTCCTTTGCCAATAGGGCAGTCTCCCAACCTCTATTCGGTCAGAAATTGCAATCTTTTTGTTTCCTAGGAATATTATTCTCTTCTGGCTACATTTTTTATTATTTATTGTAATATGACACTTTATAAATGTCGCTCAACTTAGTGTTTTTGTGAACTGTAACTGTTTCGTTTCATTAATCGCAGTTATAGCTTACTTGCATTGTTAGGTTTCGTTACTCACCAGCAGTCACGCGTAATCCAGTTAAGCGATTGCTTCGGTGTGGTTTGCAGTTAGGGATGTAAAACTAACGAGCAGCCTGATTACCATTTATGTTACCTCGAAATCGCCTGGACCTCATACATCCACCATTGCAAAAACCAAGTATGGAAACATAGTTTTGTCAAGTTGTGAGCATTGTGTTGTGGTGTCAAAGATTCTGCCTAAAGCGGTCGATAAGCTCTCAATCTTCGAATAATTGTCATCTTAGAGATTATCTATGCAATTGGATCTTCTACGATTTGACGTACCCTGTCCCGTCTATATCTAGGAGCAAGAAGTCTGCAGAGCTTTTCTAATCTTTTAATGACGAAATTGGTGACGACCATGGATTCTTGGCATTACAAAAAAATCGAAACCTAATTACAATTACAAATCCTCGGAATTAGTCTATTTCATCTTTTTTTAAGCAACACAAGTAAACAACTGTTAAAAAGGAAAGATTTGAATACTAAAAATTCTAAAATATTTTTTTGTATGTGGCAAAAAAGAAATCGTGTTATCCTATATATATCAGATTAGTTTAGAAAGCATCTAAAAGACTTTGTAGTTAATTAGGCAGTTTTATTGCGTATGCTGTCTATTAATTGGGTTTTGTTCTCCTTAGTTCCTGGTAATCAGTTGAAATATGTAACTGAAATAAAGCGCAGCAAAGCAATATCGAAAAATTTTCCTTTTTATCCTCTATAAAATGTTTTCCTAACACATGTCCCCAAAGAAATGAAAATCCACAATATACTCAACCAGCCTTGCTGTGTACAAATAAGTATTTATTTTAATTTGCTAATTTATTATTTTTAGGGTTTGTGATGAACAATTGTATTATAGCGATATTATTCAAATACAAATATTTTGTGAAACAATTCTTACTAATAAAATTTACCCGAAAAATTAAATTACTCATACTGTGTTAAAGGAAATAAACTTATAAATTCCCAGCCACTTTTATAACCGACTGTACCATTTATGTACTCCCTTTGTGGTAAAAGACGCACGAAGAAGTTTTTCGAGAAGCAATTGATAAATTCAACAAAGTTTTTCGTAGCCAATCAAATGCTATTCTGTCCATACTTCGTTGAAAGAGAAAGAAATTACGAAATCGATGGGTTCGTTTCGGCCCCTTGCTTATTATTCCGGTATAAATGAAACATCTGAAATGACTTCAATTATTCTGAAACGATTGGCAATCGCCAGAAGTTTTCAGGAATCTTACAAAACGAAGTTTCGCAGTTTAACTTCAACTTAATTTGGAAATCTCTTTTAGAATTACTTTTAATTACTATTATAGAAGCAACTTACAGAGCTGGGTAACGAAATATTATATAAATTGAAATCGATTACTGGAAATATATATATTTGGTGTTGCCAATTTATTATGATATAAATTATTAATTAATTATCATTTAAAATTTGTATTTTGATATTCTAGTTTTAGTCACTGACCTATTGTTTTCTTATTTACTCAACCAGTTTATTAAATTTCAAGATCACTTTAGGGTTACTTGAATTATATTCAATTAAATTTCTTTTCTTATTTGTTTTTAATTTTAAATGCACAATTTTGAATATTTTAGGTTTTATGAACTTATTTTCTTGTAAAACTGTTACTTATCATTTGATCAAATTAAATTTTGAATTGGTTCTTACTTATATCCATATATAAATTTAAATATTTACAAACTCTTCATGTTTGCTTTTGACAGTTTTTGCTACAGCTAGAAATTTATATAAAACTTTATATTTCTATGAATTAATTTATTTGCTAAAATCTATTCTAAACTAATAATATGCATGACTACTTTTCTAATTTCCTTTGGTTGCATTTCATTTCCATTTTGGGCTTTTCAGAAACCTTTGGGTTGTGGAATACTTACTGACAACTTTGCAAGCAATTTGGGAAAATACTCACTTTTTTCAAAGTATTTTCTTGATGTGAAATAGACAATTCTATTCCAGTATTCTTTCTCGTATAACTTGATTATATATTTTGTTCATATTATTTTAACCAATTTTCAAATCAGATACAAAATTGCACTTCTAGGTTGTTGAATTTTCATGACTTTTTATCCGCACGCGGTTTTGTAAACTATCACATTTAACAAACAAACTATTTGGAACTGTTCAATGTCTCAATATCTGTATGACACTAACTTTCTTGAATTCTATATTTGTGAACTAAATGACCAAACTCCATTAATGGACTCACCTGATCAAACTTCGTAATCTAACTAAACTAATTTAACGTCAGAATGTTTATATTCTCACTGATACCCACAAGAGTTTGTTGCACCGGTTTCTAATATCACTTGTTAAATTAATATATTTACATGATATATTTCAAACAATGCTTCTGTTTCCGTACTTTTACGTCTTCATCACAGCTGCTTCTTTCTAACGGTTCAAAATACATTAGTATTTCTATTATTCAAGGTTTGACTGACTAGTTATATTATACATATTAATTCATTTCAACGATATGATATATAGATAGCCAGAACAAATTGCAAGATTTATTAGGATAAGGGATGTATTTAAAGCATCATGATCTGGCGTGTGTACAATCAAAACATTGCATTTATTAGGGTTTGATTTAGGAGTTTTGAAAACACTAGTTTATAACATGTTTGTGATTGGAATGGTTTGAAGCAACAAGTAGGTATTAAATCAGATATGCCAAAGTATATATTATTATCGACATGGTTTGCAATTTTTTGTTGACAACGGTTGTACTGTGTGAGTCCAAAAACTATTATTATTGCTTGATAACCTCAAATCACATAAACACCGCCGCTAGATGTAACTGTATATGGACATCTTAAAAATATTTTGAATAAGAGTTAAACACCTTCCAAAAAAACATTTAGGTAAGATTACCAGTGTACGCTAAAAGTGCTTCAGTTTAGAACGCAGTTAACGGATATATCTCCGTCCTTATGATCGTAATATACTTGGAGAAGTAGATTACACACTTTCAACTATGACTGACCGCAGTGGCGGATCCAGGAGTGCCGTTTACGGGGAGGCGGGGGGAGCTTGACCCCACTTGGGGTTGCGCTTGATCCCACTGATGGTAGGTTTTAGAACAATAAACACTAAAAAAGCATGCTATTCAGAAGACTGGGGGAGGGAACTTGAGTCCCTTAGTTCCCCCATTGAATCTGCCAATCAGTGACCGTCTATTTCTTGGCGGTTCTTCTACAGCGACTAAACATTCTATGTGCTTTCAATTACGTAGCTTCGACTATGGGGCCGATCAAGTATTACGTAAGCACTATAAGGGTGCGGGGAGAGAAAGTACGCCTTCTCGCTGGTCTTGTACCAGGTTAAGAGAAACGTACAAGTGCCTACCACTACCTCCACGTGGTCTCTCGTGGGTACTGGTCACCGTCTAGAGAGTAATCTTATGTACGGTGAACTGCTAACTTGAAGACTAGAGGTAACAGTAACTTCTCGGGCTGCGATCCATCTACGATAGCTAAACCTTAAACAGACGCGGTCAGGAGAAGAACGATCGGAGGGGTCGTCACTCCAGTCTTTGACTCCAGCAAGTACTAAATGGATACTGCGGGGGAGAGGAAGCCCACCGTGTTGTGCTAGCGGTCCCTCTCCGTCTTACAATAGATAGGACCCCTGGACGGACATGTGTGAACTCCGAGTCTCATTCATGTGCATGTCCTTGAGAGCGGGGGGATAGACGACGGCCGTTTGAGGTGTCGGACGGGGGGCTCCTGCCCTGGAAAGGTAGTGTACCCGTCTAGTATCCGAGGCAAATCCTATTCCCATCCGCGCCTGGACACCTAAAATTACAGCCCCGACCGCTGTAAGGTGCTCCGGGTCCTCTCATGGACCGGTAATCATCATCATAACATAAGGGTCATAGACTTTGGGTGACTCTCGGATATCACGTCCAGATATGCGCTATACCGGGCCCCTGTAATCTTCGGTTGTGGGATTGAAAGCTGTAACGGAGGAACTCCGCGGTGCGTATATCGAGACCTGAGACTAAACACAAAGGCTCGATCGCTCCATCACAGCGGTGTATGCAGACAGAGGCCGTCGTTTGAGGTGTCGGACCAGCATACTAAACCGTTTTTGCTGGCACTAGTATCCGAGTAGCTTGCGGCACGAAGAGTTCTTGGAGAACTGGGGGCCCCCAGGCCCCCGCAGCGGTCGTAACTATGACTCTTTCAGTGCTTTGCTTATTTTGATGACATGGGTGGTAAGGGCTTTGGTTACTTTTGCTGACAGGGGGGTAAATAATTTTAAATAAATCTGCTTACGTAATGCTTGAACGGCCCCTATGACTGAATGTGCTCTAAATGATCATCCAGCGATACCTATGATGGCGCACTCACTTTTTTTTGAAAATGAGTCTGCTGTTGCCTTTGTGTCTACATCACATCTAATGTATTACATACAGATACTAAAGGCCTAATTCCAATTTGTGACGTGAATCTGATAATTAAAAGTAGAATCAGCTAATTCAAAGAAAGCAAACATTTAATTAATGTACTTACATTTATTGTAACTATGTAACTTTAACAGCTACCAAGAAGACTAAATCAGTAATTATTTTCGTAACATTCTAGAAGGATAACCACCATAAAAACTAAATATTCGATGAACAACTTATATTTCAAGAGATGTTGAATTAAATTTTCACAAGTCGACAAGTCCGCAAGGGAAGTAGAAATCCTGTAAAGATTTAATGGATTTGAGCGTTTGTAATGTTATCGTTTGTTTATAGAAGGCTTGTAGTAAAGCAATCCATCAGTCATGTGTCCGCGCTACTGCATTTGATTACGGCGAACAGATCAGATGGCTCGCTACATGGGGTCCGTGCGATGACGATGGAGAACCATTCGCCGTTTTAGTGTATGGAAAAAAGTGTACGTATTGGCTTTGAAAGCCCGCTTATAAACTTGGTTATTATTAGACACACATTAATGTTTCACTTAATATTTTTTCTCTTTAAAAAATTGCGTATTTCTTTTATTTTCCTGTATTATAAATATACCGTGTGGAACAGCCAAATGGAATTAATTCGATAACGAATATAGGAGGGCGTATTGGGAAAAACGCTTGGACACGTCGATTTATATTTTTAAATACGCGTTTTTTTTTCAAACAAAAAAATGGTATAGGGTGTGTCATGTGTCAGTGGTCAATACCAACTTTCTTATTTTAAATGAAATGCAAGCCCCTGTATATTATTTATTTTTTGGATTCTCCAGAAAATTCGAAACATAATTCATGTACAATGTCCTACACCTATCTTCAACTGTTTCAGAAATATTAAGTTTTTCAGATTTATTACAAAAATTAATATTAAAAAAAGAAAATTATCATTAAAAAAAGAAAATTATTTTATTTCATAAATTCGCAACATTACACTCAACACTTAATTTCCATTTAGCTCTTGATATTGAAATAGTAAGCAAAAACCATTCCTACGTTCCTTTTTACTGATTTGAAAAAAAGACACTTTTGTTTATTTTCGTCAAAACTCATAGCCTTAGCATCTTGTATGCCTGCATGACAGTGGTGTTCAGTGTCAGTGCAATTGTCCTTTGAATTTCGTTAACTGTACGTAATAATATAAGAAAAATGGTTCATTTAACAAAAATGCACAAAATAATCATTCTACAAATGATTGGTTATGGAGATAACACACTCCCAACCTGAAGTTTTCTCTTATTACAC
>CM067216.1:221500064-221559793 GCA_034190945.1 Octodonta nipae | reverse complement strand
TCAATTTCACGTTTACTTTCTTATTTTATTGCGGCTTTATTTGTCTGGAGCAATCATATTAAAAATTAATGAACAAGATAACATTTAAATGAATTTTCCTATATCCTGAAATTATATAATCGGTTTTATTCGAAGCGTAGCTATTTCTGAAATTTGGTTTCCTTAACTACAGTTTCATAATATTCATGATGAACTGATAAAAAGTTTTATTATAGTTTTTTTAATTTGGTTATTTCAAGATATTTGCACTAACAACAAATTTTACGGGACAAAATTGTTAAAAGGCAGAATTGAATGTAGATAATTAGTATTTAAAAAAGAATCGACTTCAAAGGGCTTAAATTCTTTTTTTATCTGATTTAAGGTACAATTCTATTGATTATTTTACCGTATTCCAATCTCTCCATCTCTCTCTAATTTGTAACTCTAATTCACCCTATATTGCAACCACCCTGTATAAGTTTCTGTGTAGTGATCACCCAATATAAATTATTTCTCTATATTTTGTTAATCACACTGTACAACTATAATTCAACCCTACAAGATGTTGCAACCGCCCGGTAAAAGTATTAATCCTCTCCACTCTATTGACTGTTTCTATTTTTCTATTGTTTAACCACCCTGTATAACTATAATTCCACTCCACCTAATATTTCAATCATCCTATATGCAGCATTTATTGAACTCGAATATCCTTACTTTTCTTACTTCACTCTTATTTCAATCACCTTGTATAGGCAACAACTTATGTGCCACCTTATACAACATTTTTGAACAACCCTGTATAAGTTTAATTCTATTCCACCTTATATTTCAACCATGGCATATCTTGACATTTAAGCTAAATATTTATGATGAAAATTTGACATTTACATTGATTACCGTTTTTTGCACATATTTTTACGACTTTCAGAAAAACGGTACGTTTTACGTTATAGAAGATTATTCGAAATCAAGCTGAAACATCTGCTTGTCTCTTTGTAGAATACAATTTAAAATATGAAATTTGGTTGAGCCGTTTTAGAGAAAACAGTCTAGATTCATTGAAATTCACTGAAGTGTAGTCCCTTAATAACTGCTTTATCTGATTTTCTGGAAAACCGCAAACCTCACATTATATGTGGCACATTTCTTTAATGTTCCTTAATATAATGCCGTTCAAATCATCAAGCCGTTTTTCAATAATCACAGTATACATAAAAATAAAACATGCCGACGAACTGATAACCTCCTCCTTTTTGGAAGTCGGTTAACAACGTTAAGTAAAGTTTTGTATAATCCTCACATGTTGGTAAGGTTATCTGGTTACTTCCACCCAATACAACTTGTTTTGAACCACCCTGTATAACTTTAATTCTATTCCACCTTATATTTCAACCATCCTATATATGGAACTTCTTATGTACCATCCAATGTCACATTTATTGTAAGATTTTTTAACCCACAGCACACACACACACACTATCGCCAACGCGCTGGAAAAGACAGCTGCTAGTTCTACTACAAAAGCAACAAGCCACTAAGTTATTCCTCTTCTATCGCCCCCCTGTGTTTCTTAGACAGGGCTGGAAAAACATTGGAGGGATAATCCAGGACAGGGTTGCGAAACTTGTTGCACTCCACATTAAAAACGCTTTCAATTCGGCAAAGTGGGATAACATCTGCGGAGCCTTAGACAAATTCCAGATTAAAAAAGTATCTCAAAAGAATGATCAGGAGTTATTTAGGTGATAGATGCCTCACATCGACACAGACAGTGGCCCCAGGGAGTATACAGATACGGGTGGGGCCCCAAGGTTCTGTAATTGGACCACTTTTGTGGAACATAATGTATGACGAACTGTTGAAGCTAAAACTCCCACAGGATGTCAACTACTGCGTTTGCGGATGATGTCATGGTATCCATTAGACCAAATACCACGAAGAGCTGCAACATAAATTTGATGTGCTTATGATCATATAAAAGCGTGGATGGGGTCAGCTGGACTCAAACTGACTGACCATAAAAACAGATGTGCTGTTAGGTACGACCGCAAAAACGGGAGACAATCAATCTCACAGTGGGAGAACATTCTATCATCTCTCAACCGTGTATAAAATACACCAGGCTACATTTCAAACAGCAAGTCGAGTACACCGCGTCAAAAGCGACGAAAACAGCAGCTGCATTGGTCAGACTTATGCCAAATATAGGGGCCCATCTCAAAAAAGCAGGAAAGCTGTTGGCGAAAACAGTCACTTCAGCCTTTACATACGCGATGCCAATATGGAATGAAGCACTCAAAATAAAGAAGTGGCGAGACAGGCGGGGATCGATAAGAAAACTAGAAAAGAACTGGGTGGCCCTCAGACTCCAGAAAGCTTTTCAAAAAACATGCTGAAAAACGAGCGTTGCTGGGAGGCAGTTAGCGAATTCTCGGCAAAAGTGATGAAGTCACTCCGCGTGGAGGAGCGAAGAAGGAAGAACGAGCAGTAACTGCTAGACCCACAATCGGGACAACGAATCTCTTCGGGGAGCTTATTGTTTGTTTTATGGTGCATAAGGCATTTCCCTTACCTCTCAAAAAAGCTTCTGAAATTCAATAAAGAACATCAGGAACTGAATTCAAATCATCATTAGGAATCTATCGGTAGCTAGCTTGTTCATCTTCTCACGATTCTAGCTGAAGGTTCTTCGTTATACTGATCCCTAAAAGAGAAAAATAGTCAGTTTCTGTTCCTTTGATGTAAGGACAAAACCGCTGTATTGAAAGAAGAATAGCTAAAACATCTTCTTCAGTTGTACTGTATTTGCGCTAGCATGTATCCAATATTCTGCTAAAATAGGCAACAAGATAGTCTTAGTCATCGTAATATTGCCAACTCTCATATTAGAAGTACTGTGTACAAGAAAACAAATGTTAGAAAACCTCAGTAACTGCTTCAGCTGCCTCTTACGCCTAAACAATTGATTTCCAATTAGATGATTAGTAGTTTAATTTGTTTGGTGTTCCTAGGAATAGGTTAGTTCCAATTTGACATTAATAGTTAAAGCTGTGAATCCAGGTAATAATGTATATATTGTAACTAAAAGTAAATTGTAAATTATCGTAGGACAAAGTACAACCTACAGAAGCGTTGTAATTTGCTGAAACATTTTAACGTGTAGGTTCTGCATGTTCTCTATAACGAAAGTTGTACTCATACTAGAACTCTTGGGTTGTAAAAACAACAGATAGAAAGAATCCCCACCAAGAACTCAAGTGGAACCTTTCTAACAATATGTGAAAATCAGTAACTAGCGTATGTATGTCTTTTGCAAACATATTCATGTATTAAGTGATTGTTACTTTTGTAATGCCAACTGTTTCAGTAAGTATTTCGTTTCCGGCGAAAGTAAAACTCATAGTGAATGTCTTTTTGAGAGAAGAGAAGAGTGATAAAGAATAAGGGAGACCTGGATATATCCAAGAACGGATGTCTAAAGGCTGATAAAGAAAGCAGAAGAAAAAATCGATCATCAACCATTCATCAACATAAGAAAACTTCAAAATAAAAGTTCCCAAATGACAATTTTTCAGTTTATTTCCTATAGATTAGAAAGCGAAAAAAACCTACTATTGCATATTCTCCTACAAGTAGTGATTTTGCGTAAACTCATGTAGAACTTGGAGTGTCGAGTAAGTGGTAGCATCACGTGAATTGATTTTAGTGAAACTAAAAGTAACATTTGGGGAATTGGTGACCTGAAGCTAGTTCGAGCAAGAGTACAAAAATGTTTGTTTTGATATTATAACTTTGATAGTTAAAAGGTGATATATTTACTGCTATGTTTTTTTTGTGCCGTCCTTTTGGTAGAAGGAAAGAAACGAGAAGTAAGTTCAATGCCTTGTTAAATTGAGTTCAATTTTACGTTTACTTTCTTATTTTATTGCGGCTTTATTTGTCTGGAGCAACCATATTAAAATTTAATGACAAATTAAAGTATTTTCCTGTATACCGAAATTATATAATCGATTTTATTCGAAACGATATTTCTCAAAATTGCTTTTCTTGACTTCAATTTCATAACATTGCCGATGAACTCATAAAAGAGTTTATTTGAATTTTTGTTGTTGAATCATTTCAAAAATTTTCCACTAATAACAAACGTAATAGGTTAATTGGATCGATTTCTAGTTACACCTAGTTTTCCATACAAATTCCGATCTTAATGATTTTTTTTATCATTTTTAACAGAATTCATAACAAGAATTCGTATTTTATTAAATCATCAAAAAACAGTATCTTTGTGGTAAGTGTCATACTTTTATTTCAGATCAATGTTCAAACTTATATAAGAATTGTTGCTTCGTTTTTTTTTCAGATGTTTTCTCTCCTCTCTTTTCCCTAACAGACAAGCATTTCAAAAATTGTAATTGAATAAAATGTAGCATTGGTAATTTCGAAACAAACTTCCACGTAAATGTTTTGAAAGAAACAAATATCTACAATATGATGAAACAGTCTTCCTGTGTACAAATATGTGTATTTCATATTGTGCTTACCATTGACATCGCCAGGCATGGGCAAAGGCAATTGCTTCCCTTGACTTCAGGCTTGACACAAAATCTGCACATCTTTCGTGAAAAACATACTGAATTTCCAGAAATCTGAACGTTTGGGCAGGCATTTTGTGGCTGGACCTGTATTCCTCAATACAAACTTAACTTTAGAAATATTATTTCAACAAGATGGTGCCCTTGTGCATTATTATTGTGCAGTAAGACGTTACCTGTATGAAGAATATTGTACTAGAATGGACGGAGAGGACCCATAGAATGGCCAGCTTGGTCACCGGACCTGACACTAATAGATTTTCTTCTGTGGGGTATTTTCAGGGCAGTTTCAGCTCAGACATTCGAACTATTTCCGACCGCACGATGATCCCATTCCACCACGAGTGCATTCTACGAGGTATTATTTACGCCAGAAGATGTCTGCCGTAGTTAGAGATGAAAACGCCCGGAAGAAATTCTGTTAGATCACGGCGAAACCGCCAGAAAAAATAAAAAGTTTATCTAGTAGTAGTTGTATTTATTGCTCAGTTTACTACCTTTCCATCTATCTATAAGAATACTGTGCTGCAAATATACATTTTCATACAGCTTGGAGAGTCGTTAGAACCCTTAGGTCTACTAAACCTCCTGAAGTGAAAATGATTGATTTTTGTTTCCACTAATGTCGATATGTTTAGTTTTTCACCATTATTTGCTGTCTTTCCATTTTCTGTGACACTATGACACTATTTTCGTCTCAGAGTTTCTCAGTTTTATAGGGACTGTGAGTCACCCGCTGTGGAATTTTGACAACCAGCCATCTTTTCAAAGAACTAGTTGTTCTGTCCTATTAACGTTACGGTATTGATTTTTGTTATTCCACACTCTGTATTTTTATCTGCTGACTTTTTAATTATAAACATCCTCAGACTAAAATAAAATAGCTTAAATTTGCCACATTTTTTCTTCCTTTTACATCAGATCGCATTCCTCTAATTTTGAATTCTACTCTACAGTACATTATAGGCTGCTTCCTTTAAACAATCTCCAATCGTTTTCGATATATCTGAAGTGATATGGTTATTGGTTATACGACTTTAAGTGGGTAATATAAGAAAAGTAATAGACTACGTTTGTTCCGGTAATAGTTAGATTTATGCATCAAAAAATGTTTCCTTCGAGATTATGTGGTGTATATATAGCTATAATAATATCGGTTACGGAACCATCCAGGTCAGGAAGTCATTTTCAGTACAGTACAGAAAGTTAATAGTGGAAAAGTCATCATAAATAAAATAATACAAATTTTCAGATTAAAGTCCAACGAATCATAAATTATATAAAGTAAAATTCAGTTCCTATCAATTAGGTTAATTTTTGAAGGCAAAAAAATGTAAACAAACTTTGCCGGTAATTAACAAATATCGGCAAACATATGAAATTAATGTGAGTTTGAAACGTGCAAACTCAGTCCTTTGCATTTAGATTCATTATATTATTACTGACGTTTTTGACGTATACATAAATAACACTGAAAAAAATTCTGATTTACAGTTACTTGAAATTAAAGATTCACCCAAGTTCAATTGTGTTACCTTATTTTGATACATTTTTGTCTACGTTTAAGTATTCATACTGTAGACCTTAGCGTACCGAACTGAACTTACATATACTCCCACAATCTCCTTTCACTACAATTTATTCTACGAATTTACAATGTACATGTGAAAAAAACACTACAAGACTGTCAGAAAAAAATTCTTTCGTGACTTTTAATTGGACTTATCTGTTATTATTAATGATACACTGTATTTTACTATTACACCAACAAACATGATATTATTTGATCGCACAGATTGATTTCACAGGAGTTTAACCTTTTCTAGCATAAAGAAAAAATGATTCACTATCAACGGCGAAAGGTTAGGTCAGATACGATCGACCGAGAAACAATTACGAGGAAGTTCCGATGAAATAAGTAAATCCGATTTCCATCTTATTTAGAGGTAAAGCTTTGTTTACATGACATTTGGTTTTGTATAGCAACTCAATTATTAATTATTGCATATTTGACTAATTGTTATATGTATTCTAAATGTTATTTGTGGCATATTCTTGATTATTTATATGTTTTCTTAGGAATTACACCACATTCGAAATTACAAGTAAAAAATAACAAACGTTTCAAAGTCGATTCTGAGTTCGTTGTCAATGGCTTTATATGTATTCTAATTTACATTTTCAATACATATAAAGCCATTGACAACGAAGTCAGATTTGACTTTGAAACGTTTGGTTTTTTCTTTCAATATACAGCTTTTAATTTCGATTGTGGTGCTTTTCCCAAGAAAACTTAAACATAATTAATTGTTATATGTGTTCAATCATCATAATTTTTTTATAAAATTTCAGCGGGTGGGTTGATAGGAAGGCGGTAGTCAGAAAAAATTTTTCGGGGTTGGTTAGATAATTTTTTTTGGTGTGTCACAAACTTATAAACACAAAGTTTTGTACCCTAACACCAAACCTTTCTTCTTTCACTCAACGCACGTTTCAACAGCGAAGCTGTCATCATCAAAGAGTAATCCAAAACAGTTTTGATTTACTCCTTGATGATGACAGCTTCGCTGTTGAAACGTTCGTTCAGTGAAAAAAGAAAGGTGTTAGTGTTCGGGCATAAAACTTTGTGTTTATACATTGTTGATGAGCTGATTAGGACTGCAAACTTTATAATTTTGTTTATGTATTTCCATGTTATATAAAATTTATATTTAAAAAAGAACCGACTTCAGCTGACTTAAAATAAAAACCGTTTAGAAACCGTGTGCAATCAATCACTATTTTTAGACATTCTTCTTTTTTAACTGATTAAGGTACAATTCTGTTGAATAATTTAGCCTATTCTTATCTCTCCCTTTTTTTCTCCCTCACTCTTTCTCCCTCTTAAATTTGTATTCTTTGTCTATATTTTCCAAATATATTTTAACATTTTCGGTTGTTTTATTATTTGGACCAAAATGTCTATAACCATAAAGTAAAGATGCCGAAAATATCATTCAGAAAACAGAGTCATAAATAGCCATAAAAAAATTATCTTTCTTTTTCTGATATTTTCTTTTCTCCCTTATTTTCTTTTCCCCATTTCACACTATTGCCTACCGCTTTCCTTTCCTCTTTCCGTTTACATGTAATTCTTATTCCTTTTTCTCTTCCTCATGGATACTTATAATTCCACAAATAATTTATTATTATTAATTTAATATTAATTTTTTAATATTTATTATTTACTATACTATTTTACTTAATTTGGGTAATTTTTAAATTTGATTCTTTTTATATTGTAGGTTGGTTTACATTTTATATCTTCCAAGTATCTTTTAACTTTTTTATTTGTTTTATTATTTGGACCACTAATTCACTCTATATGGCATCCACACTGTATATGCTTCTGTGTATTGGTCATCCCTATATAACTTATTGTTCTAATATTTTCTGAATCACCCTGTACAACTATAATTCAAGTAAACACAATATTATAACGGTCCTGATATCTTTGAAACCACCCTATATAAGTACCAATTCTCTCCACACTAACGAGCCTTTCTATTTGTCTATTGTTCAAATTATTCCTGTATACCAATGATTTTACTTCGACCCATATGTCTAGTATTCAATCTATGCAATACTCATGGTCTACCCTATATAACAAAATTCACCTTTTTGAACAACACTTTATAACTGTAACTTAACTCTACTATTTATTGCAAGCACCCGGTATATGCAACTCCTACTAAAATTTTTTGAACCCATGTCTATAATTATACCCCGTCCTACGTCAAATTCAAATATCCTAACTGCTTATGCTTATATAACAAATTTTTAATACACCTGAATAACAATAATTTTACCCCACCCTTAATTAAAATACCTTGTATAATCAACTAATTATGTTCCAAACTATATAACTTTTTTAAACCGCCCTGTATAACTGTAATTCTACTATACATTATATTTCAACCATCCTGTATATTCATCTGGTTAGGACAATTTTTAAAACCTTTTGTATAACTGTAATTATTCTCCGTCCTATAACCCAAATATCCACTCTGTATAACTATAGTTTTGTTCCACTCTTATTTCAACCACCTTGTATACGCAACTACTTATGTGCTACCCAATACAATATTTTTTGAACCACCCTTTATAACTAATTCAATTCCAACTTATATTTCAACCATCCTATGCACAACTGCTTATGTACCAACTAATATTACATGCACCCACGCACCTACCTACAACTGTATCCCACATAGAAGAGTTCGCAGACATAACAAATTTTCGTTTCGATAAGCTCACGGAATATTTTCGGCTATTTCACGCGACTATAAGCCCCCTAACTTAACTTCGTCTCTAAAAGAAACTTACTTCAAATGAATCAAATTGAAAACCATTACAAACACCCTGTATGACATACTTTCTTAACACCTAAACTAGATATTTATGATGCAAATTTGACTTTTACAATGATGTTTACAGTTTTTTTGGATATATTTTTCGGATTTTCAAAAAATGGTAAGTTTTACGTTATAACAAAATATACGGTATCAAGCTGGAACATATCTTTGTAGAATACAATTTATAATATTCAAATTTCTTGAGCGGTTTTAAAGAAAACAGTGAAGATTCATTGAAATTCACTGATATCTAGTCCCTTATTTACTTTTTTTCTGATTTTCTGGAAAACCGTAAATCTGATGTTATAGACAATTATATGGGACCTTTCTGTACTATTCCTTAATTAAATGCAGTTTAAATCATCAAAATTGCCTAATCCGTTTTTGAATAATCGCTCGTTATACATAAAAAAAAGTTGCAGACGAATTGTTAACCTCCTCCTTTTTGGAAGTCGGTTAAAAAGTACGAAGTTTAATAAATCGATTAAAAGTTTTATTTTACTTTTATATACTTTGTTAAATATAGTTTTAGTCCAAATAGCGCAACATTTTTGTTTTATAGAAGGTATATCCAACAGACAGTGGGAAACAAACGTTTTTTTCTTAAATTTCCTGATGATGGATTTTTCAGTTAGAAACCTCGGTAAATATAAATATTTTCATACGATATATGGATAGGGTTGTGTTGGTAGTGTGCTAAATTTCCTCTAAGAATTTTAAACAAAAATCCAAATCCGCATTTAAAAACAAAAAAAAAAGTATAGGATCGCATATAGGAAATTTTGGCCAATATGCATAGCTTCATAACCTCACTCTATAGAATAAAGTACATCAAAAATAGCCCCTACCCCTTTCTTTTCAGTTGACAAAATCAGATATGTTAAAACTAATTAGATCAACATTCCTTGTTTCCTTCGAAACTAAAGTTTATAAATGAAACAAATGATGTCTAAGTGCTTCTTGGGAAATAACACCACAGTTTAACGAAAATTGCTGTATATTCCAAACGTTTCGGGGTCTCTATCAGACCCCGTTGTCAATGGTTTGGAATATACAGCAATTTTCATTAAACTGTGGTGTTATTTCCCAAGAAGCACTTAGACATTGAAAAATATGCCACAAGTATCATTCAGGAAACAAATGATGTCTGCAGGAAAAATCTTAGTTCCTAAGAAAATGGAAATTAGTTAATATTCTAGCAGTACCGCCACTGATTGTTCTTTTATTGTATTCAACGATTGAGTTGAACACTATAAGTCATTCTGAAGAAATATAGCCCACAAATCAACGTAGCGAAATTATGACAACCATTACCGTAAATCTGTTGTAATTATTATCAATTATTTTAAAACTGAAGACTGCAAACTGGCGGAAAATATCGCACTAATGTTATTTGATACGTCCGTTCTGTGTCAAGTGGAGAAATAACAATTCTTCATTGATAATAATTACTTAACGTATTTTCTTGGCTAATTCACTCGCAATTTTACATAACACTCCACTGATACGTGCTCATTAAATGCATTTGCTTAATAATTAATTTTGATAGTGATTAGTAGTAATGAATTTAATTCCATTAAAAGATTCTATATATACTGCTTACACATTCTCATAATTTTCATATCTCATTAGCAATTTAAGTGAACAATTTGTTAATTGCTTCATTTTCTTGATCATCAATGAAACAGAATTCTGAAAAGTGGTGAACAGGATCTTTAGAATTAAAAAAAAAACGCTTCTTAAATATTTGATCATTAAAATCAATGATATCCGGAATGGGGTCTTATAATTCTTGTGAAACCAGGCAAGATTAAACGATTTACGTAACCACTTTAAGTCTTCCAAAGCTTGTTAAACAATTCTTACATGGTTCGTCAAATTTATTTTGTTCATTGTTAGATGCTACTCAATGAGTGACCAACTGAAATCTGAGATACCTTGAATAGGAAACCTATGCCTATCTAGAGGCTATTTCTATGTTTCAGACTCAGAGATGGAATAAGTAGTAGAATAGTTATGTCATCATCAGCATCACTTTTCTTGTCCACAGACCTCTTCGAAATGTACCACCTTATTCTATTCTGAGCAATTGCTACTTAATTTAGTTTTTTTTTATATCATCGATCCATTGTGTCCGTTCTCGGTCTAGGATTCTTTTTGTCCATCGGTTGTCCTGTGTCCTGGTAATATGCCCTGCCCACGAAATCCTTGATTCTAAATCTTCTACACACCTCCATCATTTCTTATCCCGTCTCTAAAAGTGAAGCAAAGCATAGATCTTTTTCCACAGTTTAGCAAACCATGCCTAGAGTATAACTGTCAGACAATGTGTTAAAAAATGGCCAATTTTCCTTTTCTTTTTTCGTTTTCCAAATCCTGCATCATCTATCTAGCCTCGCCTAAGTTATCAGTACTGAGGACAACATTGTCTGCAAACCTCAGGTGATGCAGCCTTTCCCCTTGATTTTCCCATTGTTTTAAAAGCATATTTCATAAAATTTATTAAAAGAGCGGGAAATTTTACATCCGGACATGTATTGAGGTATGAGGTTGAGGCATTCACTAGAGGTCAAATAATGACTTCCTCTGGCTTGACATTTCTTGCTGGGGGGGTTTTGGAGGTCGCTGAGTTCGAATCAAGTAACGAAATTTTATTTTTTTCCAATCCAAGATGACAAGTTCAAGATGGCGGATGAAAATCATATAAATTGCACATATTTGGCTGGAAATTTCTTACACGGGAGTTTTGGGGGTCGCTGAGTTCTAATCCACACGCCAAAATTTTCGCTCCTTTCGAATCCTGTGTCAAAAATAAGGGTTTCTATATGAAAAAATCAGGTTGACCTTGAACTGACCTTGAAAATGAGATGTAAGGTCACCATTGAGTTCCTTTTAAGAAGTCGTTATGTGAGCTCTATTTCACCTCTAGGGGTCACCTCATTTAAAAAATGAGGTTGATCTCAACATAACCTTAAAAATGAGGTTTAAGGTTAAATCCAAGGTAATCATCGGATTCCTTGGTCAAAGTTACTAAAGGAATGACCTTGAATCTTTCCTTCAGCCGTCCCGTCCATGTATATAGTGTTCTATAAAACTCTTCTACTAGTTGCAGTAATTCTTTTCTGTTTTAAACTAGATTTTTATTTGAATCTTTAAGCTTAATTGTTTATTCTTTTTATGTATCTCCGTTCTTTTTCTGACGTTCGAAATGTCATCCTCACCAGCTCCTTATCTGAAATGATCAATCTTTTTTGGATCTCTTATAGTTAGAGTGCAGTTGGAGTTTGGAGAAGTGTTAAACTTGGTCTTCAGGAAGTTCTTGAGAGGAGAATTGCTTCTTGATGGTGTCGGCGAAGTCTTCCAGATAGGAGTCATGCAACGGTTGTAATTTGCAAGTCTTCTTCCAATGGTACGAGTACAGGTTTTCATTACCTGGGGATTCATCGTAAATCTGCCATTTGGCGTTTTTGTTGCCTTTGAGAGGATATTTGACAGGTTGGATAAGTTTATGTGCTTCATCCTTGAGACCAGGGCTACCTTATGCGTCGCGGATTAACTGCCTGATGTCAAAACAAGCTGAAAATCACACAACGAAGGTCCACTCTTACACAAATGAAAATAGTTAAGTATGGTAATGAAATACAAAAAATGAAGTTTCATTTGTTTCGACACATATAACTAGTTTTTTGTCTAAAAATGAGGGACGAGTTTAGATGTTAAGAGTCTCTTTCTTAATATAATTAATAAAATATAAATCAATAAACTATAGTAAAAAGGTAAATATAACATCCAATTATTGAACAATACCAACACAACATTTGTTTTTCGTTCTAATAAACATTCTAATTTTCTGTTTGTGATATTTGAAATTTGGGACAACACAAAAAGGGGCAAGTTAGTGGAAGGTAGACACAAGGATGACAAACTTATCTAACAATATGAGTAAGGTTTGTACATAGAAGAAATGATGAACTATCGCCCTATATCGTGAATTAACAATATTTGAAAAATGTGTAAGTAGTTGGCTCCTATCTTTCATAAAAAAACACCAAATATTATCTACTAATCAATATGGCTTTCAAAAAACAAAAAAAAAATTGGCACTGAACAACCTTTGGAAATCCTACCAACCCAAATTCTTAATAGTTTCAATGAAAACAAAAAAATATTACTATTTTTATAGATCTACAAAAAAAAACATTTGATACTGTTTCACATATAAGATTATTTAAAAAGCTTTAAAAAATTAGTATAAGGGGTAAGGTGTATCAATTGCTAAAAATTATCTGTTAGACAGATCACAACAAATTGCTCAACAGACACTCAATGATGTTAAGATCTGGCTTGACAGTAACCATTTAAGCCTGAATATAACTAAATCTAAGTATATTACATCAGCACTTAAAGTGTCCGGACTAAGAGAAAATTTGAGGTCCCTGGTGATTGAAGGAACACAAGAAAATATAGCAATACCTTACCAGATAAAATACCTTGGGGTAATCATTGATCAACATCTTAACTGGGTTATGCACATTGACTACGTATCTAACAGAATAAAAAAACTTACTTATAAATTCCATATGTTGCGTAAAATATTCAACAAAAACAACTTGCTTATAGTTTACAAGTCTAGTGGAATCCATACTAAACTATGGGATTATTATTTGGGGTTCGGGCTTATAAAACAAATATCATAAGAACAATGTTTAAATTAAAAAGTTGACAGTGTAAAAAGTAATTTTATCCAGGAATCTCTTTTAAATGTTAAAAAAGGTCTTTATATGCACTAGCTGTCGCCCAATGGTCGAAATTCGACCAATTGTGTCAATATCTCTGGCAGGTTAAGTAACATGAAAATTTTATCGTGACATTCTATCCTAGGACTTTAGGGAGAACAGCAATTACACAGAACGGATCCAGATTCGGAACCTCTGTGTGATAGTTTCCTCGAAAATCCTAGATGTCGGTCTTACATCTCGCTTCTACAAATAAATAACGAAATTCAAGTTTTTTTCAGATATAATTCATAGAACTTTATTTGTGTTCAAATTCGTAATTCTTAATTTAATATGACAACAATTCAACTGCTAATGGGCTACCGTACATATATATTTTTTCTAACACCCCTGTATAGCTATAATTGCACTCAATTCTCTAACATTTATTAAAATCCTCATTATAATAATTCCATCTCATTATATATTTCCACCACCCTGTATATGCAACTGCTTATAGACCACGCATAATATTTTTTAACATTTTTCAACCACCGGGTAAACCATTCTGTATATGCGTCTGCCTATGACCCACCATATTTACTCTTTTTGTTTATGAAATTTTTAATTATCTTCTGTAACTATAATTCTACTCCGACCTATATTTCAATCATTATAAATATGGAACTCTTCGTGGTCTACTCTATAAATCAATTCCTATTCTAACATTTTTTATCACCATCCTGTAATGTAAAATGTTGCATTTCCATTTCCGCCACCCTGTATATGCATCTATGTATAACATTTTTTGCACCACCCTGTATAACTGTAATTTTACTGCACCTTCTATTCCAAGAACCCTGTAAATTCAACCGCTAATGGCCTTCCCTATATAATTATTTTATTAGTTATAATTGCACTCTACTCTATATTTTAAACACCCTAAATATGCAACTGCTTATGTGCCACCCATTAAAAAAATTATTTCTAACATATCTGGAATCGCTCTGTATAATTATGATATTCAACGATTACTTTACCCACTAAACAATAACAACGGTTGCATGCCACCTCCAGACGTACATGCTCTAAGTATATAATAGCATTGGTCTGTCTACATATAATTACTCAATGGTTTGAGTCTGGCGGCAGCGGCACGCGGCACATTCATTTGTTTGGCATTGACATTATTGACGTAAATAATGAATTTTTATTATATTTTATTTAATGAATGAACCAATCTTATAAATTAAGATTAGCATTCTGCATTGAAGGTCGTCAGTAGCCACTAAACAAAACAAAAATGAAGAAAATCGGTTGAGAAACAGAGGAGAAAATGGTACCTAATCGTTTTGTCTTAGTCTATTTATATATAGATTCTGCTCTTAAGTTAATTCACAAACATACAAGTATGAAAAAAATAGTAACTCTTATCGTACCAGAAGCAAAGTCTAAAACTTGCTTAAAAAATGAATAACTTTCTACGTCTGTATTTTGCTTCCTATTTCACTATGATTCTCTTTTTCCCTCAAGTGCTACTTGGTTTAATGTGTATAGCACACAACACAAGTGTAAATTCTTAGGTGTCCTCGATTAAAACATTTTCTTCTCTCTCTATGTATAACATATAACCTGAAAAGAAATATCGAAACAAATAATAATAAACAAATGTAACTATTTTCTATTATAAAATAAGGATGTACAGACATTCTTTAACATATTTTTTAATACTGTAACATATAGCAGTACTTATAAATTTTAAGAGAAAAAAAAATCGATTGGGAAAAATAGTATTATTGGGAGTTTTGAATATTAGAAAATTCAGTGACAGATTATGACGGTTATGACAGCTGTTTTGAAATTTTAAGGTGTTCAATACAGGGTGATTTGGTGACCTACTTATGAGTTAAACTGCTGTTGTAAAAATTCTTTCAATGCAAATTTGTGTGTAGAAACATGTAACTATTTTATGTCTATTTCATATTTTTCTAGCATCATATATTTACACTTAGATTCTTCAAGTTTTTAAAGTGAAAAATTGTCAAGTTTTGCGATTTTTAGGTTGGTAAAATGAATTCGCATGTTAGCTTGAAATACACATTGAGACTGAGTCTTTGTGTCGTTATTATATCGTGCCAATCCATCTCGTTGTAATTATACTGTAAGGTTAAAAAATGTTAAAGTAGCCCGAAAGCAATATACATAAATTGTATTACTAAGAATGACACAAAGAAAGAGAAACCGATACATGGAGATATCGAGAGACGGGAAGTATATTTCGTTCAATCTCAAATAACTTCCGCACTTTATTTCTTAAAATTTTCTTTTAGTTCTTACAGGAATGTCAGTTTCTTATGCTAATTTTTCCGAATTTATTACTATGTTTCATAAGTATAAAGTGAGATAATCGTTACGTGTATTGCTTCCCTAAAACTAGAACCTGACCTAACCTCACAAAATGTAACTACTTGGGTATAGTATGAAGTCAGTTATAAATAACTGGACGATTGCAGCCATTCACTTAATTAAATTCGCGCCTTTTTAAAATGCTTTGCATTATCGGTTGATCTTAGAACGTGGCTTCCTCAGTTTTCGTTTATTCCCAACAAATTAACATAAATGTATGTAAATTAAAAAAGCAACAACAAATAAATTATGCGACGACCATCGTTCGGTATTCAATTATACACATTTTCCGTAATAAAGACGTTCTTAAATTATCAACAGAAATTTAAAGTATGCATCTAATGTTATTCGAGACTGTACGTTATTCCGATGCCGACGTTCGAATATTTCTCGTATTTTAATGTTGCAGTATTATATCACAACCAGTAAATAACTCGGCAATGATTAACTTGATTTTATTTTCCTAGCATCAAATTTGTTATCGAGAGTTTCATTGCTTTTATCAGTTTCTCTAATTTTTTTCAAGCGCTAGCTGCCTACTACCACTTGTGTAACAGGTTGTAATTATTTTCACTAAATCTTTCAAACTGTCTGGTATGCAGACACACCTAACTGAAAAACCTTTTGCGGAAGATTGTGATTAGATCACTATTTAACTAATTTAAGAAGAATAATGGCTTCTGGAATTGAATTACTTCATTATTAGTTATAAAGTTTCTACAATAATTACTTACTTACTTACTTAATTATTTATTTAATATTTTAACGCGAAATCAACATCGACATTTAGGAGTTTCAAAGAAAACTAACTCAGATACCTCAAAATAGGGAGTTATGCTGTGTGTAGCACCGGGTTCCTGTGATTCCTAAGATAGAAATCGCAGGAAAGAGGTCGTAAGTTAACTAAAACTAATCAAAGCCAATAAGAAACTGTCTTGCGTTGTGCTTTTGATGGATTACAATCTAGGAAATATAGTATCAATTGTTTTATAATATTGTCTTGCGTTCAAAGGAATGACACCTAGAAAAGAGTATTCAATATCTCTGACAGGTGAAGTAACCTGAAAAATTTTATCGTGACATTCTGTCCTAGGAGTTAAGGGAGAACAGCAATTACACGGAACGGCTCCAGATTCGGAACCTCTGTGTGCTGATTCTCTCGAAAATCCTAGATGTCGGTCTTACATCTCGCATCTTCAAAAGTACTAATGGAATTACTCTCAAATGAGGAAACGTCAAACTGAAAACAATCTGTTTCATGGCTACCTACGTTAAAAATGAAAATAATAGAGAAAAGCATCCATAACTCGCTTATTTTTATGAATAACTATATCGAGTATTATATCGTTGAAATGATCTAAAAATGTCCGATTTTTTGAGGTCATAGCCAACTATGGTTTCCATTCAAAAAAAGATAAGTTTGTGTCATATCTCGAAAACGAGATCTGTCACGCAAACGAGAACATGACAATCATATTCGGGATACAATTCCCTTCAATTTTGATATTTACACTTTTCATATACAATAAAAAACAAAGGAGCTAGAGGGATTTGACTAAATCGACAGAATTTCATTTTTTCAAAATATCTAGTAAGCCATGACTTTTTACAAAAATATGAAAGTGTCATTAAATTGAGCCATTAAAACTGCAAATACTTTTGAAATGCTTATGCTGATGGATTCTGTCTCACCTTAGTATCTTGGATGATACCTATTTAACTGTAAAACCTGTGCTACCAATGTAATAATATTTGATATTTACTTCTGCTACTATCTGCCAAAACCTCTACTACAAATGTAATAAGATTTAATATTTACTTCTGTTTTCAATATTGTAACCATTTACTTTCAGCTTCTCAATTGAATTTAATTTTTTTATTATACTTGCTGCTATACCTTATACAGCTTGTTTTGTATTTTGTTTTAGTAGATTCCCATACTACTTTGTACTATTTACATTCAGCTACTCTTGAATGCAATTGTTTCCATTTAAATTTCAATCACTTTTTATTAAAAATTGAATTTCTGAAACTTTTGACACTGACAACTAACTGTCAGTTTTGTAACCCTGAACAATGTTTACTGCTGCACTTTCAAATTTAGACTGTACTTCTAATGTTGTTTTATAGTTTTTAATTTTGACCTAAATCTACATATTTTAAACTTTTTAAATTAGCATTTTTGAAATCCAATTTTCATATACAATAATCCTTATTCTGACATTTAGTTCCCTATCTAAACAGATCTTCTACTTTTCTTTAAAATTGCAATTTTTATTTTTGTGTTTTATGTTCATCTCGCCACCCGTCGTTTTGGTTTTAACCTGTATTATAATTTTAATAAAATTTTCATTGTCGTCATAAAACAATACTATCTTCTGATTCCACGTTCTGTATTTACTTTGTCCTATGAATTTCAACTTCGATCGGTGGAACAGTCAAAATCTCTTAATTTGAACTGTAATGTGGAAATAATGTGTTTTCATACTTTATTTACCCCGAAATACTCTACTAAGATCCTAAAATTTTGAATTATTACCCCTATTGTGCCTAAAATATGAAGTTACTACAACTCTGGACTATTGAATTTTACTGCTGTCAGATTGAATGTTTTTGTATCTCGAAATTAAGGTGAGATTTTATATTTTCTTTTCATTAAATGCTTTTATTGTAGGATATCAAGTCTATAGATTATTTGTATATGTTCATTTCAATTACTAATTGCTTTTTTAATAAAATTAGGTGAAACTGTCACATTTGTTAGTTTTCAAACATGTATTTACTAGTTGCATAAATCATTTACAAATTACCAGTTTATGATTTTGTTTTATAATTTAATCATTTCTATTCGTGTATTTACCTTTAAATTGCATTTGATTTTTCATATCTTTTTTTTTGCAAAAGAAAACAGATACATATAACTCACTGTTGTTGATTTAGAATACATTTACAACGCGACATATTCAAATAAAAAATTAACAAATTATGACACTGTTGTTTTCTGAAAGATAATTGTGGCATCTCTGGTTTGTATTTTTCTATTTTTTTTTGGGAACAACAGCACAATTGCTGTTATCTTATCAGAAAACTGATTAAGTGCCGAATTTGTGACATTTCTGAGTATTTGACCTCGAACATAAAAGAACTTACAGAACACATGTACAGGGTGTCAATTTAAAAACTTACAATAGCTCTAGCTAACACAAGAAAAATGATAAACCGGTTTAGGTATATAAATAAACTAATTCGAAAAATGACGCGTTCCAAATCCGGAAAAAGCAGAATCAGCTATGACTCTGGCCGCGAAAACCTCCGTTCTTATCTTATTTGTTATTTGTAGCATATTCTTGATTATTTTTATGTCACAGCTCCGCAGTGTCCTTAGTTGTTGTTCTTCTATACAAGTCTTGCCACATAAATCCTTCAAAGATGTTCCTTAATATTTTACGCTCCTAAATCTTTAGTTTATTTTCGGTTTTCTTTGTCACTTGTCATTGTCTCGCATATAGAGGTAACTGTGGCCCTTATTATTGTTTAATATACCTTACTTTTGTTATGTTACCAATTTTAACCTCATATCTGGTACAGACAAGGAATGAGAAACGAAAATCCCACTGAGTAGGTCGAATAATACAAACTTGTTGTTCAAGGTGAAAATGATTTCCATAATCTACATACTTTTCCGAAGAGATTAACAGAAATGAAGACATCTCATACTTCGATTTTCTAATTTACGATGATTTTTCGGATTTCTCGTCTGAACTAGAAAGAATTATTTTTATTTTAAGGAGTATTACGATCATTTTATTGTAATATTTCTCAGAAGAATCTATTTTCGTCGAAATGCTACGAATATATGGGGTACATTTACATTCTTTTTTGGCTAATTATAAGATAATAAAAGAACAACAGCGCCTTTATAAAAAACAGATGAATGACCCATGCATAATAATTCATCCTTATGACGTAATTTTGTACCCACCAGTATACAATATGCTTATAATTCCGTAACCTTGAATATTTCAAGTTTATAATTGTATAATTTGCAATAGTCATTGAATTTTTGCACTATTCAAGATAGTATCCAGAAGATAGTAATTTAAAATCATGAAAAACTTTTATAAGTGTTCACAAAATAATAACGAAATTTTCAATATTAATAAATTTAGAATCTAGGGGTCAACAGGGTTCCTAAGACACCATTGACTTTAAGGAGTAAAGCAGATTTTTTAAAAGTATTCTGAGTCTCTTAATACGAATTCGTATAGTGCTTAAAATGATACTTAACATTATTATAAACAATTTATTAAAACAAATTAGCAACACTCATTTATTTAGTCTGAAGTTGATAGACAATGCAACTCGTTCCTCGAAGTTTCCTTGGACTTCCATCGTCTTGAAGTGGTTGATCTCACAACGTTTCAATAGCTGTCTATCTGCTATCGTCATCAGGTGAATGATAGGAAATTCGGAGTATCCGTCGTATTTATATTATACCCTTAACCGGTCAAGCGTTGCCGGTCATGGTCATTGGGCTTATCTGGCCCAATCAGCGTCGTCGTACCTGGAGGTTGGTTGCCGGTGATGCGTAGCGGCAAAGGCCGAAGAAGAGCTCTCAAATATTTTTAATTTGGACGCCGGGCTCGCTAATTATATTTTCGTTAGAGATTATATATGCCGTCTCTATGAATTTTCTTTTGTACCAGTGCTCCTCTTTGTGAATTGCTCTAGCCTGGTCCAAGTTGATATGATGGTGTTCGGTCCATGCGTGATTGGCTAACCCAGACTTCGTTACCTCTGCCCTTTGAGTAGCTGTGCGGTGTTCCTTAATCCTGGTGTCTAGCGGTCGCTTTGTCTCTCCAATGTAAATATTGCCACATTCACACGGTATGCTGTATATACAGTTATTTGGTATTGCTGGTGCGTCGGGCCTCGTTCTTGTTATCATGCTCCTCAAGGTGTCGTTGCTTTTGAAGATAATTCTGATTCCATAGCTGTGTGCAATTCTTCTAAGTTTCTCGGACAGGCCTTTAGTATACGGTAATAGTAGAGTTGCTACCGTGGTGTCCTCTTCCTGCCTAGTTGGTTTGTCCAGCTCTTCAAACGCCTTGGTAATGATCGTTTCGGATATCCATTCGCCAAAAGGTCTTCTCTAAGTTTCACTTGTTCTTCTTTGAGGGCTTCTGGTGTACTGCAGATATTTTTGGCTCTATGGATTAGTGTTTTGATGATGCCAGTTTTCGTTGCTGATGGGTGGTTGGAATTGTAGTGAAGGTATAATCCTGTATGCGTAGCCTTCCTGTTTACTGTTGTTTGGATTCCCGTCCTTGTCCTTTGACACTTTACATCAAGGAATGGTAGGCACCCACTCTCTTCCATCTCCATGGTGAATCTAATGGATGGCTGGAATTGGTTCAGGTGCTCCAGGAATGCCTGTAGTTCTGTCTCTCCATGTTGCCAAATAATAAAGGTGTCATCGACATACCTCAACCATAGCTTAGGCTGCTTCTCTAAACTCCTCAGTGCATGTTCTTCGAACCATTCCATGTAGATATTGGCGATGGTTGGTGATAACGGGGAACCCATAGGCAATCCATCTTCTTGCATGAAGAAGCGGTCCTTCTTCTGAAAGTAGCACTTCTTGAGGCAACATTCAAGCAAGTCCATGATTGAGTCTATTGGCAGCTCCGTCCTCTCCATCAGGGTTTCGTCTTCAGTAAGTTTCTTTCTCACTATGTTGAGAGATTCGTCTAGTGGTACGTTCGTGAAAAGGTTTTCAACGTCGAAACTTACTAAGCGATGTTCTGGCCCAAGTTCCATGGATCCGATGATTTCGACAAAGTGCTTTGAGTCCTTGACGTGCGATGATGTTTTGCCCTCCAAAGGTTGGATGATTGGCCGAAGAAATTTCGTTAGTGCTGCTGTTGGTGAGTTGCGCGAACTTGTAATCGGTCTGAGTGGTACTTCAGCCTTGTGTATCTTGGGTAGTCCATAAAGATGTGGTGGTTTGCTTGACCCCACATCTTCGTCGTAGTCTGTTGCTTCCTCTTAGTAGTGCTTGCTACTGCCTCTTGATTATTTCTTCTTTTTGGTGCGTAATTCTAGATCCCTTCTTAGTTGTTCGTTCCTCATGTACATCTGCCATTCTCCTCAGCGATTTATGCTGAATCCTCTATAGTTTCTTCATGTGTGTGTACGCTGCCAGATCCTATACATGTACATCATAACTGATGCTTCGCAGATCTTCTTCTTGGTCCTAGGTGTAGCTTCCTTCTGCGTCCTATTAGTGCATTGATCATGCTAATGTGATCTTTGGTCCTTTTCGCTTTATCTTCGATGTGTTTCAATCAAGTTAACCCCAGTCGATGTGATTCCTAGATACTTCACGTCTTCCGTCCATTTGGTGGATGTTCCTTCTACTCTCAGTCCTCTGGTTGGCTTCTTCCGACTGCTATTGTCTGTGTCTTCTCAGTGTTGATCCTGATCTTCCTTCTAAGCACCTTGTTGCCTGGTCCTCCCTAGCTGATTATGCCGCTTTTACGTTGTTGTCTGAATATATGTATGTTCTTTGGTGTCCTGTCCCTCTTGGTATGTCGCTGGTTTAGATATTGTACAATCCCCGTGATAATGCTGGCCATTGTGGTACTCCTGCTTTGATGGTCCTCTCCGTTGATGTGGTTCTATTGTTGCTGAAACTCCTTTCTGTTAGGTAGTCCTCGGTTATCCTCATAGTGACTCTTTCAAACCCTTTGTCCCAAATTTTTGCTATCAGGCGGTCCTGCCAGGTGCTCCTGTAAGCATCAAAACTCCTTTATCCTCCGTTGTTGAACAAAAATGTCATTTTTAGCTGTTCTAAATAACTTTTAAGAATCCAGAAGAGTAGATAGAAATTATTTCGTGGGACAGTATGTTATTAAATAATAGACTTTTGGTATCACCACCAGAAGTCCTGGCTGGACGTTAACTGCGAATACATAATTTCTTTAACACAATTCACATTTCACGTAAGAAGTTATACATACCGAGTTTGTACGAAGTTATTTGCACTACAATCAATCCATGAAATCCCAAGTTCGCAGCTTCATTTCTGGATGTACCAGAAATCAAAAGAATTTGACTCTGGGGGAGCCCGTGCCAAGTTATCAGGGTAGTTGACCGTCCGGGCTGTTTTTAAAAGGACGATTTTGAATGAGTTTCTATAAATATTCAAACAAACAAACACTAAATAGGTAACTAGATGTGAAGGTTTAAACAACACTAAACTAATTGACAATTTCACAGATATGCCAACATCATAAAGGGTTTGCAAACTGATGCAGCAATAATATGCACCTAAGCTCACCAAATTTGATGTAAAATAGGTCAGGAACTATGTTCATGAACATCATATCATTGCAGACACTGAGTATATAAGTCAAGGGCTTCCAATTGTTTTCTTAATGATACTTGTGGCATATTTTTTTCAATGTCTAACAGCTTCTTGGGAAATAAAACCACAGTTTAAAGAAAATTGCTGTATATTCCAAACGTTTCGGGGTCTAATCTAATCATCCAAGTTCAGTAAAAAGAGGTATCATTAAATCTTTATATGACAGTGCAAAAACCAACTGTTCTAATATCAATAAATTCAATGAAGAAAAAACGTTTATAAAAAATGTACTTTCTGCCAATCATTACCCAAATAAATTTATTAATAACGAGTTAAACAAAATGGAATACCAAACAATCCCTAACAACCAACATCAAACTTCACCAAGCAACACCCACTCCCAAGATAATCACATTAATACAATAACTATACCATACATACAGGGTCTATCAGAGAGACTAAAAAGAGTGGGAAACAGATATAATATCAAAACATCATTTAAAACAAGAATCAATTATATCAAAAACCAAACCAAATAACACAACTCCAAATACAAAAAAATGCATTTATAAAATCCCGTGTGAATGTAATAAATTCTATATTGGAGAAACCTCTAGACCTGTGAATGTTCGAATAAACGAACACAAAAATTACATAAAAAAACGACAATTTGAAAAATGCAAAATTTGTGAACATGCTTAGGACCTTGGTCATAAAATACAGTTTCAAAATTCAGTTATATTACACAAAGAAGAACACAACACCAAAAGAAAACTAAAAGAGTCTGCTTTAATTTTGTTAAATGAAAACGATTGTATCGCTACTACCTCCCTAGAATTCAGTCGTTCCTGGTAGCCGATGATTAAGGAAGAAATTGCTAATGGTCATGTCCTTGTGAACAACCCAATATCGGGATAGTTCATAAGGTTTTTCCTATGTTTTCCCTTAAGATTTTAATGGGATCACTGAATCAACAAAGTTCTTTGGTCGCATTTTTGGCGAATGCACTATCTTATAACAAAGTCGCACCTAGGAGTGCCACATAAAATTCTGAAGATCTCCCTTTCAAATTCTTCCAATTTGAAAGGAACTTTATGATTATATAATCTTTAGAAATTTCTGTGCTACCCTGTATATATTACAAATAAATTCTCTTAGTTACGTCAGAAATCAAATAATACACATTGTCAAATATTTTAATTTACATCTTAGAATTGTACCTTTTTATCCGTAGTTTCTTAACCATTGACAACGGGGCCTGATCTAGACCCTGAAACGTTTGGAATATACAGCAATTTTTTTAAACTGTGGTGTTATTTCCCAAGAAGTACTTATACATTGAAAAATATGCCACAAGTATCATTGAGAAAACAATATAAAAAAATGTCAAAGATGTTAAGAATCTTAGGAATATCTAGAATTTCAAATATGTCAAAAACGTCAAGGAAATCAAAAAAGGCCAAGAACGCCAAAAATGTCACGAATTTCAATAATGACAAAAATATTAAAAATGTGATGAATATCAAACATTTGAAAAACGCCAAGAAAGTCAAAATGTCAAAAACGTTATAAATGCCATGAATGTCAAACATGATAAAAACGTCAAGGACGTCAAAATTGTCATAAATTTCAAGTATAACAAACTCAAAAATGTTTAAAATGTCAGGCTTGGGAGTAAGAGTTTTAAGTAAGGAGGTGTTCAATTTGTGCAACTTTTGTACATACCTTTATTTGTTCATTATTTTATTTCATTTTTGGCGAATGCACTATCTTATAACAAAGTCGCACCTAGGAGCGCCACATAAAATTCTGAAGATCTTCCTTTCAAATTCTTCCAATTTGAAAGGAACTTTATGATTATATGATCTTTAGAATTTTTTGTGCTACCCTGTATATTACAAATAAATTTCTCTTAGTTACGTCAAAAATCAAATAATACACATTGTCAAATATTTTAATTTACATCTTAGAATTGTGCCTTTTTAATTCGTAGTTTCCTAACCATTGACAACGGGGTCTGATCTAGACCCCGAAACGTTTGGAATATACAGCAATTTTCTTCAACTGTGGTGTTATTTCCCAAGAAGCTCTTAGACATTCAAGGGCTTCCGTTGTTGATGTAGAAGAAATTGGATGAGATAAGTCTTAAGTTAATTTTGGGGACCTTAAACTTAACGCTATTAATCAAGCCAGAATCGGGAGATTTTCGGCTACTTAGAATGTTGCATGTAAAGATAACAGCATGGGTCTTTTTACTCGTACTCAAATAACACAGATGGAAGGTTACCAATATAGATATATAAGATACCATCAAGGGATATCTACCATTCCTTTTGATATAGAGATAGCGCCAAGTTTAAGTCATTTTGAAGTGCAATAACATCATTTATGCCATTAATAGATTGAAACAATTTGAAATCATAAGCAATGTGATGTTTGGGATACGGGCACTTCTTTGGGTAATTTACTTGAAGTACCAAACAATCTTCGAGATAAAATTGTTAATTTTGACCACTTTATTTTGAATTTTATACATTTTATTTTTATTGCTCTACTCTTACTGGGTATCCGAATTTTTGGAAAACTAGTATATTATTTTGTGGTTTCGTATTCTAGAAATAACATTATGTTTCCAAGACGACTTTTTTCAATTGTTTTATCTGCACACTTACCTACTAAGGAGGAAATTACACACCGGACATTTTTCTAAAAATAATTACACAAAATCATAGTAATAATGTTGTTACAACTAACCGCAACGCAATTATGTTGCTCGGTCTTACAACTAGCAATACAAAGAACGAACAAATGAAATCATGATGGGTACCCGCTAGGAATTCGATGTACAAGCCAACAAACAGATTCATCTGACCTTAGACTGTCAACGTTTCGAAAATAAATGACTTTAATGTGGGCAAATTCTCTTTCTTGGTATAAACAAAATTGAGGATATTTACTGCTTCAGATGAAGATTATTATGTTGAAATATTGCTGTTTTTATGTTTCTGTGGTATTCAAAGAAGCTCTATTACCTTCACATGAAACTTTTTTTTTGTTTAATCTGGTCACTGGGATTACTTGTATAATGGTTGTCTTTTATAAAGTATTTTCAGAAGCAAACGTTGATGCAGCTAAGTATGGTTAAATAATAAAAGAGTTGAAGACACATTTTTTGTAAAATTAGTCTTTCAACTTCCATAGCGATACTCTGTTTTTTAATATACTTTATGTTTTTGATATTCAATATTTACATTAAAAAATTGGAAAATGAAGAGCGGCTGCCATTTGAGGCTAAACGATGGAAGTGAAAGCTTCTTACAAAATATACTTCCCGTCTCTCGGTATCCCTTGTGTCTGTTTCTCTTTCTTTCTCTTTCAGAAAATCGAATCAATCTTATCAATAATAACTATTTATACTTAAGAAGCCTATACAAAAAATCATGCAACTTTATCAACAAGCAATAAAAAAATTAATGATTCATTAACTTTCCAGTTGAATCTCACACCCGATGAATTGTAAGCCAGCAAAAATCAATATCCTATGAATTGTAAGTGCGGCAAAAAAATCAAAAACTATTTGATAAAAATTTTGTAAACAGAAAATTCGAATATTTATTAGATCTGAGAGCAAATTTTGTCCTGAAATTGTCAATACAGAATTCTTATTTTCCAGAGATTTTCAAAGTAGCCAAGGTAATATAAAAAAGTTGTGTAGAAAATTATCGTCCAATCTCCTTGTTAAGTGAAGTGTCAAAAGTTCTAGGGAAATCAATATATAACAGTATGGTATCATTTTTAAATCAGCATAACATCTTGAGCAAATGTCAACATGGTTTTCGGAAAAATAAAAGCACCCATCGGGAATTTGTCAATTGATAGAAAAATTGTATAGAGCTTTAGATAACTAGGGAAAATGTATGGCCCTTTTCATGGATCTCAGTAAAGCGTTCGATCTGATAAACCATAAGATCCTCATGAGAAAGCTTGGCAGAATTGGTATGCGATGGAAAATAAAGAGTGGATTAGATCCTATCCTTCCAACAGAAAACAATTAGAGTACATCGACGATACTGACTCTGAAAAAAAGGAAATATTTCTTGGGGTTCCTCAAGGATCAATCCTGGGACCTCTTCTTTTCTTAATATACGTCAATGATCTCCCCGAAATTGCTGGTGTTGACAAAATTATCTAACGATGTATGCAGATGGTAACACATACTTGTGTTGTAATAAGAATCTAAATCATGGACTAATCGAGATACAAAAAAGTATTTACACTTTTCACGAATGGTTCAAGAAGAACAGACTGATTCTTAATAGTTCGAAAATGGTGTTTATTAATATTACTCCTAGGCATTATAGCAGCAATCTATGTTATTTGCTTCGTGTTGGGGGAAGGTCTATATCTCAGGTATCCTTCACCAAATTTTTAGGGGTACATGCTGGGCTAAGTTGGAATGTTCATTTTGACTATCTCTGCAAAACAATTGCTTCCTCATGTTTTGTTCTTTATAGACTAAAACCTATACGTGATAAGTCCATACTTTTGTGTTTGTATCACTCACATCTAGTTTCTAGATTGCGCTATGGGATAATATTTTGGGGGTGTTCTACTACAGTGAACAGAGTATTCGTTCTGCAGAAGAAAGCCGTACGCCACATTGCTGGAATTAAGCGTAATCAGTCATGTAGAGATTTTTTTAAATCCCTAAAATTGTTAACAGTGCCGTGCATATATATATTTGAAATACGTATGTATGTAAAACTAAACTTTGAAATATTCACGTCAAATGCTGAATATCATGACTATAATACACGGCATCAGTCAATGTTATCCATTCCAAGGCACACATATGAAAATTCGCCAAACTATGTGGCAGTCAAGCTTTATAATAGTCTAATTCCAAACATAAAAAGTATGGATAACATTGGCATTTTTAGGAAAAAGCTATTAAACTTCCTGCTGGAAAATGCATTTTATAGTTTAGAGGAATACTTTCTGTTCAGCAAAAACAATTAATTATAATTTAGCATACTCAATATAATCATTTATTTTTTTAGTTTTGTAATTGAATGTAATATACAATACAATACAATAAACTTTATTCCAGAAGACTACAAAAGCATAGTATTGGAATGGTCAGTGAGTGAGGTGCATACCATACAGTTAGCTACGCACTAACACATGCAATTTCAACAATACCAATCGAGCACTAAAAACACATAAAAAACTAACTTAATTCAGGAATTTACAACGAAAGTAGTAATGATATCAGTGTGATATAATAATATTTATCTGCTAATAGATAGGACAAAGTGCATATGATTATGAGTTCGACAACCTAATATAAATGTAGCAATGAATTCAATAAGTGCAGTTATTGAATTTTTATATATATAAATCTTCTGTACGTGTGTTAATCATTGAACTCCTTCTAAACGGCTGGACCGATTTTGATGAAATTTTTTGTGTGTATTCCAGGGGGTTTGAGGATGGTTTAGATTCACAATACGGTTAACTAGATATTGTTTTTTTAGTTAAATTATTTATTTAAAAATTGTTGTTAATGTTAGCACAACTTACATAGGATCCGGCAGACTGCGCTGTAGTCGCTGTGTCAAATATTCAAGAGTGTGCTTTAGTTTCAGTTACGTCTGGTAGATGGCGTTCAGATTATATTGTTACAGTTAATTTTTAAAAGTTTACATGGGACAGGACAACGTCGTCGGGTCCGCTAGTGTTACCTATATTTGTTTATTGAGTATAATTTATTGATTTTCTATAAATGTAGAGATTCTCAATACGGTGTCAGTCGGTGATGAAGTGTCAAGAATTTTTGCATTTCATTACCGTACCATTTTGATATGTGTAAGTGTGGACCCCCGTTAATTGTATATTGAAAAATCTCACCGTTTCAGGGTCTAATATTATTATAACATTGTTACCTCAATTATGTTATTACAATTACATATAAAACAGTTAAAAACAGAGTCTGTGTCGTTTAAGCTCTTAAATAAAGTACAAAGTATAAAAATAAGAGTATCGAGTATCGAAAATTTGAAAATGTCAAAATACTAAAAAGTTTTAGATATTTGGGCTTCTAGGACAATTTAGGTATTTTGATATTTTTTAACATATGTGATATTTTGAGAAACAGTATATATTATATATGTTGTCTAGAGTATTTTTTTACCTTTTTTACATTCCTAATAGTTTTTATTAATTTTAAATTAATGCACATTTCATATTTTTTAAATTTGAGTTTTTTCATACTTTTCTCATTTTGGCCTTTAATTCAGAAAATTCAATTTTTGTTATTGAAGTTTCACCTATTTTTTCAAAACTTTTTGACTACGTCACCACTCCCATTCAAAATTTTGATAATATAAAAGCACATCCCTATATTAAATTTCCATACAGATAGTAATGACAGTAGTGACAATCATTTATGTCCTTCATTAACTTAATTTTGCGGATGACAAACATTTAATTCTTGGTTTCCGATTCTCGAGAAGAGAATAAATAATGGCCATTAAGCCACGTCGCCTGATAAGGACCAAAGCACCTTTTATTGCTAAGTTATTGCTCCAAACAATTTTTACCCCAAACTTTTGAGAGAAACTATACCCGAAATATCTTAAGACGTAAGTTACCTCGAATTGCCTATATTTTAACAACTATTTTTGTTTTAGTGTTGTTTTAGTATCGTAATTTATTGCTAATTAATTGCTCATTTCTTGCTCTAAAGAAAATTTTATTACTTCAACTTCTTTTTATTAATAATTTTAAGAGAAAACGTATTCTTCATAATAATTGGCACCAACTTCATAAAAAGTAATTAATTGTTGTAGCAAAAAATTATTACATGCTTTTTAGTTAATTTTTTTAAGTTGGATTTTGTTTTTTTTAATTACTAAGATATGGCTGAGCGATATTTAGGATTTAATAAGAATAAAAGGCGATATGAAGAACAACCTGAAATCTCTTTTAGTTCCTGAGATTTTGCTATGTAACCACATACATCCTCGAAAGGGGCTGGAGCAAAAAAATTTTTTTGGGGCAATAAATGAGCAAATAATTAGCAGAGTAAAATACTAAACAAGGCGCAGGTTTAAATCTCTTTTAGTTGAAGAGATATTCTATGTGATAGGAGTAGGGCACAGCTTCTCCAAAGGGTTGGAGCAAAAAAATTTCCTTGGGACAATGCATTAGCAATTAATTAGCAACCAAATGCAGCACAAAGCACAGGTTGAAATCTCTTTTAGTTACTGGGATAAAGCCACATCGTGCAAAGTTTCTCGGAGGCGATTGGAGCAATAAACTTTTAAGAATAAAGGAAGGCAACTAATTAGCAATAAAATGCAGCACAAAGCCTAAGTTGAAATCTTTTTTTATTGCTTAGAGATAGCAATATCGGACAAAGTTTCACCCAAAGAGTTAAAGCAATAAAGTTTAAAATAGCGCAATAAATGCGCAATTAATTAGTTTTATTTGAGCAATATAAATTTCCTTGGAGCTATAACATTTTCCTTACAGCAATACAATTTTCTTTGGAGCAATTAATGAGAAATCTAATGCACATCGTACATTGTTTCTCGGATACGGATAGAGCAATAAATTTGCTTGTGGCAATAAATTAGCAAAAAAATATGATCGGATTTGGCGATGTGAATTGTCGGACGTGACTTACTAGTTTTGAATTATCCAATAATTAATAAAATTATCGAAATTAAGTGCAGCTTTTCATTGGTGATTGATAAAACCTGTATATATTTGTTCTACACTCTTTTATTTTGATACCAAACTTATTTTTAATTCTTGTTTTTTGATATAAAAATTGTTGTAAAGAGCAGAATTACATAATTAATTTAATATAATGTGAATTTATAATTCCTGTGAATGAAGAAAAATAAGTGCTAGGCGCTTGTAGACTTAAAACAATTAAATAGCAATAAAATTAGAAAATAGTTTCGTCGTATATATTTCAACAAATCTGCGAGATTCTTGCGCATCTAAAAACAATAGATGCTCACGTAAATATTTACAAAAGCATGCACCGCCGTGAAGAACAAGAAGATTACAACGTATAATTTTTTATTGATTCGCATCAGCCGCGTGTGAGGTCAGAATCGTGAATTGAGCTTTCAAAATTTACACATTCCGATACTTATATAGGAATTAGTGAGGTAGGAACAGAATTCGGCATATACACAAAGATTGTTATACTATTACAGATTATTGTTTAAAGATTTCCCCTCTCCGCCGACGGATCTCCCACTAGTGAGGCCGCTATAAAAGTATGTGTTAATTCATTTGCAGCATCCTATTCAAAAGGTGAATCAGTGTCGTGCAAAGGGTTCGTTGGTTTTGTGAACTTTTTTTTGAAGTCTGTTTCTTAGTGGTTAGGAATACAGAAAAAAAACTGGATCATGATATATCAGGTAGGGTGAATTCGAAAAAAGATAATTTAATTTATTTTTTACAAAAACACGATTTGAAGTGAAATATTTGCTTAGTAATAAATAATATTAAAAAAAAACAAAAAAACAGAATGATTTTTTCTATTTTTTTAAATACAAAAATATTATTAATTAAACACAAAAAAAATAACAAAAATAACACAATTTGGAAATATCTCTATTAATGAATAAAAAATATTTTACCTTATTATAGAAACATAATACACCTAAATATTTGGAATTAGACCACTTTTAAAACAATCAATATATCTCAACAATTTCAGACATTTTAATTTAAAATTAAAATGTTTGACATATTAAGTGACTTGACTAATAGAATTTTATTTTGATAAGATACAGAACTTAAAACAAAAAATTGCTTATAAATTACATTTTATTATGAAATATATTGGAGATATCTCTAGACCTCTAAATTTCGCATAACTGAACACAAAAATTACATTTCGAAAAGCACAAAAATTGTGAAATTCAACTATATTACACAGAAAAGAACACAACAAAAATGATAGCTGAAAAATTCTGCTTTAATTTTATTAAATGGTTCTGGTTGCCGATAATTATCGATGAAATTACCAAATGTCCCTTAAAACAACAGTATACAGGGGTAGTGTACAAGGGGTTTTCTAGTTTTTTCCTTATATGACTTTAATAGGATTAATTAATCATCTTATTTCCTTGGTAGGAGAGCCACATAAAATTTTGAAGACAACTCATTCAATTTTGTTTAGTTTGAAAGGAGCTTTTGTTCGAATATCGTTAGAATTTCATTGTGCTGCCCTGTTTACTACCTATAGTAAATTCTCTTAATTACGTCAGTTAATATGTAAACATTTTAATTTTATATTTTACATGTTCTGCATTTTTATAAAGTTTATTTATTCCCACTGACAACGGGTCTGACGTAGAATCAAAACCGTTTGAATATAGAAAATTTTCTACAAGTGTGATGTTATTTCCAAAATGTTTTTAATCATAAGGTAAAGATGCCGCAAATATCATTCAGAAAATAAAGTCATAAATGGTCATAAAAAAAATATCTTTCTTTTTCTGGTATTTTCTTTTCTCCCTTATTTTCTTTTCCTCATTTCACAATATTGCCTACCGCTTTTCTTTCCTCTTACCGTTTACATCTAATTCCTATTCCTATTTCTCTTCCTCATGTATACTTATAATTCCACAAATAATTATATTATATTATTATTTATTTTATTTTATTATAAAAAATATTATTTTAAAATTTATTAATTACTATACTATTTTATTTAATTTTGATAGTTTTTAAATTTGTAACTGAAGTTATTGTCCCAAAATAAATTTTTCAAAACGACAAATATCAGTAGTATTTGAAAACCATTCTTGTTGTTACTATGAATTCAGATGTTTCCGTTACAACCAAAAAATCGCCCATTTCAGCTTCTACTTCCGTTTTAATATGATATATATTGTCTCAGTCCTTTTTTAAAACTGATTTCAAAATAAGCCTGTTTTCAATTCGCGTGTATATAATGGTTTTTGTTATATCTGTGTTCAGCAATTGCTCAAAACCGACTAAAGGACTTTGGATCGTTTAAACTGGATTCTGTTAAGGGAGATCCCAAAGTGGTCCCATATTTTTTTTCAAGGACATAACTTATACCGTTTTTTTAGAAAATCGACTAAAACTGTTCCACCGCCTGTCTTATATCACGTGACCATAGTGTACTTATAGCTGATTTAAAAGCATGCGTAAATTATATTCCAGATATTTCGAGTGTGCCGAGACACGCCAAATTAGCATGTGAACTCACGTGACGTGACTATAATGTGTTTCCACCTTAAGTGTCATAAGTGACACACCGGCAGCAAAATGACCAGTAGTAGTAATTAAAATAAAAACATTCAAAAGTGCAGAGTGGAAATGTTTTCTTATATTTTAATATACATAGAGATGTTTGATATACCAATAAATAATTACTTGAAATTTTAAATTAATAAATAGGTATTAAATAGTTCACAAAAAATCTGCTTTAAAAAACACGGATCACAAAATTGATCAGGAATAAAATTTTAAAAATATTTTAAATTACCGGGAATCCTGTCGTGGTCCATAATAAATCGCTTAAGGGTTGGCTACCCCTGCTTTAAACTGAAGTGAAATAATAACAATTTCTATGATTTGTTTGTTATTCGTAGAATATTTTTAATACATTCTATAAAAGTAAGGAATGCTTAAACCATTGCAGGGGCAAAGTTTCACGTGTTATGTCAAATGCAGAGCAAAAATTCTCACGTGAAGTACATTTAGTAGGTACCGGTCATTTAGTATACCTAACTTTTTTCCTGTTGGCAGTTCGGTGCTGCTTTCACTTCCGATATTCGTCTTATTACGCGGTCAGTAAATGTAACTGGTTGGTACAGAAAAAGAATTAAAGTACTCTGCGTACTTGTTCTTAACTGCATTTGTGGCATTTTAATTTTTAATTAAATCACGCAACATTCCCAACAATGTTGCCGAAATATTTGCCTGACATTAATGGAATGGATACCGATATATCTTGGAAAATTTCAATTCACGAAAGTATTTAAATTAAAAAGAAAAAAATTATTAACACTTTTTTCGAATATATTTTTGTCATGCGTTTCACTTCATGAAGATTTTGTTTAATAATTTTGAACGTTTTTGGCCAGATTCTGGTAAAAAACTATGACTCTAGTTTAGAACTATTATTTACTTTTGCACCATACTTAATTTATCTGCCTCTTAGAGCAAATATAAAAAAAATAATATATTTAATAGATCAGATATAGTTTTGGTAGATAAAGTCACTCGGAAAACAACTTTAATTGACTTAGCAATTCCTAACAACACTAATATAAATATCAAGCAGGCTGAGAAAATAACCAAATATAGATATTTGGAATTTCAAATAAAGACTCAGTGGGACGTGAACAACACACGAACTGTACCAATTGTTATGTCAACCACAGGAATAGTCCCATAACATCTATTAAACAATTTAAAATACCTAGGTCTGGACGAACATATTTACAAACAAATGCAAAAAGCCGTCCTGTTAGGGACAGTCCGGACGGTTAGGAAATTCATGGAAAACTGTCGCTACGACTCCAACCACGGGCCTGAAAACCTGGCAACGGCTCCCACAGAGCTAAACCCTTTTAATATCTAGTATATCTGGGGTTTAGTGAATTTTTCCCTAAAAGCATTCTTAGCGTGCCTTAGAGGGAGTGTGATGCCATACATTGTATGGTCAAGTCGATCATAACAAACACTTAATACGTATAAGAAGGCTTATAAACTTATAGAATTCAGTAATAAATAATTAACAAGGAAATGAAATAACCAGTAAACTTTTTGTCAACAACCAACATATAAATAAAATTTTCATTTTGCAATCTACTTCAATAAATATAAAGCCATTGACAACGAAGTCAGAATAGACTTTGAAACGTTTGGTATTCCTGCAATATACGTCGTTTTATTTCTATTGTGGTGTTATTGCCCAAAGAAAACATAAAAGTAACCAACATATAATTCACATAAAATTTAAAAAGTCAAAAATAAAATATAAAAGAATATTAAATGCAAATTTTAAATAATAATTGTTAAAGGAACATCAGAAATATAAAATAGCATGACATGAATTATGAAAAAATATAAAAACATCAAAAGATAATGTTTTAATAAGTTTTATTGTCTCAAATAAATTTAAAAAGTTATTCTTAAAAAACTTACGAATTTTAAATAAACTTGCTCCAAAATTATTTGAGAAACATAAATTGAAAGCAAAATTCAAATTCAAAAAAATATATTTTAAAAAACTTTAATTAATTAATTTAATGAACTCACGTTATTCAAAAACAATGCAAGCATTAGCTAAAGTTGATAAAAAATAACATAGTTCAACACAAATTGATGGTAAAACGAAGTTAAAAACTCTTAGTCATTATTTTCTGATAATACAAAAAATGGGAAACGGTAATAAAGCAAATATAACATCTATAAAATTTAGGCTCGTATAATAAGGGAGTACATATTTCTTGAGAATACAAATGGCGAAACAACAATCAAAGTAAAAATATAAAAAAATAAAATAAATAAATTTAAAAAAATGTTTAAAGCAATTTATTAATTTCAGTCAGTTTATTGAAATAATGCTATTAAAGAAAGTGACGACAAAACAAAAACCTGTAGTTAAAGTTACTGCGAAAAGAAATAAAAAAATAATAATTATTATATTTTAGTTTTATTACGTTTAAAGCCAAAGACAAGACGTGTTATAAAAACTTATAAAATAAATAGATAACGAGAAATTAACCAATATTAAAAATTTTAAAATAGTAATAAATTTAATACATTAAATGTTAAAACGTGCCAGTTTTTTTTCAAACAAATGGTAAAACAAAGACAAAACAAAAAAAATATACAACTATGAAAACCTTTAAACGCGTAAAATGAAGAAATTTACACAAAAAGGACATCTCTAGTAAAATAATTGTGAGCTATTAACAATAACTATTAGTGCGTAGTTATAAAAGAAAGAAAACTAATGCTTTATATAATTTTTAAATTTCATTAATATAATGTAGCTATACAGTAAAATTTTTAATTTTTAGTGAAACTTCTGACAAAAATAATCTTAAACTGATGTTGAAACATTTGTTAGCAAAACAAATATACAGAAACAATAATCAAAGCAAATCAAAAACTATTAAAAGGTATAAAATATAATAATTATAATTATTAAAGAATACTCAATACAAAAATAAAATCACAATTTTTTTAACTCGAACTTAATGAAATGTTGTTAATAATTCAACTTTTAATAACTTTACTAAATGTTTTAAAGAAAACTAAAAATAACCTCTTAGAATACAAAAATGTCCAGTATCAAAAAAAAAAATCCAAAAGCGGGTAAAATAAATGAATTTGCAAAAAGTTACATATTATGTTAAAGAATATACCCAGTTAAAAAAATATAACAATGTTCAAAAAGTACATAAAATAACGAAACAAAAATTGATGATAAAACAAATAGATAATTTCCTAAACTCTCATATCCTAACATGCAGAATATCTACGATAAATAATGAGAAACAACAAAAAAACATAAGTTCAAACAATCAGTAAAACGCTATCCATATCTATTAAAATCTTATATTATTGATATTCACATTAGACCATGAACCTTAGCATTGTCATTGTAGCTATCCGCGTAAATTCCATATTAGTATTCAAATTGTTTTTGCTTGGACACAGGTCAGTTATTAACACGGATTGAAAGCTGTACATTAGCAGTTTAATACCCAGTTCTTGCGAGTAACTTCAATTAATTACACGCTCCATTTGATATTAAATTGAGGTTGAAATAGTTCATTATCGATATAATTTCTATAAACAAACTACTTATAATGTAGGTTCTTGTAATGCATATGTTTTATGCACAGTTTGACACATTGTGATTTGTTTTATTAGGGTTCCACATATTCAATATATGGATACCCTTATAATATCACTCCGGATTTCTGCCCCTGTTACATCACAGCCATTTTCTCCTAAACTACTGGACGAAAGAGGTTGAAATTTAGTATCAATGTATAGTTTGGTGACCCGATCAGGAGTATATCTTAAAAGGAGAAAATTTTGATTTTAGGGGTACATCTGGGGGGGAAGCTAAAAAAATCGACCGTTCCCCCCCTCCCTGATCTCCGAAACTACTAAGCCTAAAACTTTGAAAAAAAAAATAGGAAATATTAAGATATTAACGAAAATATACCAAAATTTACCCATTCCCCTTATCTCCGAAACTGTAAAACGTAAAGTTTTGAAATAAATTAGAGGTATAGGGTCTGACCTGAAGTTTACTGGAAAAATAAGGAGAAACCTCTACATTTAATTCTGGGGGGCAAATTACAGAATTAAATGGAAAATATAAAATTAAAATTGTTTCTAACGCATCATGTTATATATCAAATGAAAAGGCTCATTATGACGAAAACAAATATCTCTATTTCATATTTTTAAAATAAAATAATTAAAAGATATTAACATGTATAAAAAATTTTACCCATTCCCCCTCCCCCCCTTATCGCCGAAACCATAAGCTGTAAAATTTTGAAAAACGCGCCTCACCTGAACTTTAAATTAATATTAGAAATTTCTTCCTATTTTTCCAGTAAACAGAAAATTTTGGGTCTTACAATTTGAGGAATAAAAGGGGAAATGGGTAATTTTTTAAATATTTTTGTTAATATATTTTATAGTATTCATTTTGAAAAATATGAAAAAAGTTATTTCTAGTCGTAATAGCGAGCTCTTTGATTCGATATGTTACATGATGCGTTAGAAATATTTTTAATTTTATATTTTATTGTCAATTCTGTATTTTGCCTACCAAAATTAACAATAGAGGTTTCTCTTTATTTTACCGATAAAACTCAGGTGAGGCCCTATATCTCTAATATTTTTTTCAATTTTTTACGTCTTATAGTTTCGGAGATAAGGGGGGAACGGTCGATTTTTTCATGATGTGTTTTAAAAATTTTAAATTTTTAAATTTTCATTTAATTCAATAATTTGCCCCCCAAAATTTATATTAACGGTTTCTCCTTATTTTTCCTGTAAAGTTCGGGCAACGTTCTATATTTCCTTTTTTTTCAAAATTTTAATGTTCTTCTGATCGGGTCACCAAACTGTACATTGATACCAAATTTCAACCTCTTCCGTCCAGTAGTTTAGGAAAAAATTGCTGTGATGTGAAAGAGGTAGGAATCCAGAGTGATATTATAAGGGTATCCTATATAGTATATACGCAACCCTAAAAATAAGGGACCACTTCAGGATTACCTTTAACAGAATTCAGTTTAAACAACCCAAATTCCTTAAGCAGGTTTTGTGTAAACACTGAACACACATAAAAACATAAATATAGGAACTGACAACCTCCTCCTTTGTTGACATCGGTGACAAGCATTAATAAGGAACACAATATAATAACGCCCGTACAAATGTATTCGTGATTCCTTAAAAGAATAAGCAAAATATTAATAAATTGTATGGCATACGGCCCGGCGCCGGTAATCTACTTCCAAATGAAAAGTGGTTTCGAATTGAATAACCAACATTTAAAAATTCTCGTTCAGTGTTAATAACATTATTAAAAAGAGCTCCAAACCAGTTTTATATAACATGCATCCGAACTTATAACCGGGGATTTGTAATTACATAACAATAAACGACCACGGCTATTGATTTTAATCAAAACAATATTTATAAATCATAACATAAAACGGATCATTATTTACACTCACTGTGGATTTCTAGAGCAACGATTGTGATCTTTAAAAGTCGGCGGGAGCATTCGGCTTGTAAATTCCAAATTTTATGAGTATTTACATCATTATAATATTGCACAGGCGTATGTTGGGGATTTCACTTTCAGTAATCCGGTAAAATAATGTTTTTCATTATATAAAACAAAAACGTTAGATGCAAGCTGAATCATTTCGATTTAAAGTTGAAACTATTTAACATAAATACTTTTAATGCTTGGGAATATGTCATGTTTAGATTTATTGATGTTTAAATATTCTAATAATCCTGTGGAATAATTAATTGATGTCATCGCGAAAGCTGGAAAGTCATACTAATCGTGTTAGACGAAAGTTCAGTTTACGAAGTAAGCTCTGTATTGTGATGGAATTTCAACCTTTCTATTGATACATGCCCAACAAAATAGAAAAACACGGAAAATTTTAGACTTAAAAATGAAAGCGAGGACATTCACCTTCAAATTAATATTGTATAACTTCATAATAATTGTAATAATATCCAAAATATGTGTACAGTGATGGGCAAATGTGTGGAACCAAGTAAATATCTCTGGAATTATTAGAGATATCAAAATGAAATGTGGAAGGTGGATACTGCAGTAGATTGCCTATTTGTTTCCAAATTTTTTTACAATTCTGAACTTCCTGTTTTACCTGTTTTAAAATTTGCAATGAAACACCCTGTATAGTATTTTAGTATCTGATGAAACATTTTATTGTGAATACAAAATATCGGGTTTGATATTGTTCACTACCTACCGAGATATTAACAGAAAAGTAACTAAGGAAAGAAAAAAAATCGATGGTAGCTAAACTCGGTTCAGATTTCAGTTACGTCCGATATAAACAAAGTAGTAGTATTACAGTAGTTTCCGAATGTCATGAAACCGTTTTTATCAACATTTAGAGACAATTTGTTTAAGGCAAGCCATTTATTTATCAAATCAAGGTAGTAATTCATTTGCGTTTCGACTGCATTCCATGTTTTTCCTGTTGATATCACAGTCGTATCATCAGTAAAAGATAATATAATTCCCTCTGGTATATCAATTAGTAGGTCATTTATATACAAAATAAATAGTAGGGGACCCAAGATGGTACCTTGTGGAACACCTTTTTTAATTTCACTGAAACCACTTACAGTGTCATTTATTTTTACTCGCTGATATCTACTTGTCAAGTAGCTTGAAATGAGTTTGAACGCACTTCCTCTAAACAAAATTCCTCTATACAAAATACCTATATTAAAATTAAAATATATATACTGACGAATTGAAGTCAGTTAGAAATAGCAGCACTCCGCAAAGTCGTTGTATTGATTACTGTTGTTGCTTGTACAACAGACTACAGCACATTACACGATAGTAAAACAAATTTCAATTAAACCAACCAAATATTTCAAACAAGAGGTTGTGAATTAATTGAAAATTACTGATAGGAATGCCATTTCTGTGCTGTCCAAAAAACTTTTCTCTTCACCCTCGTAGAGTGTTATTTAATTCATTATATTTAGAAAATCCTATGTAAATAAGAAACAATAGTAAAACGCCTACATTTTTTATAAAAAGTTCCTTTAATGCGTTATATAATAACCGATCGATCGAAAGTTAATTATAATTACTCATAATTACGCACGTGACATTGAAAGGTAAGATCAAATGAAAAAAAAAACATTACATCAAACACAAATATGTGTGTGTCTTACCTTAAGTGTCAGATTTGTTATCAGGTTTCAAACCCAGTACTGTGGATAACCCATACATTACATAACACATATTTCAGGATAATTTTCATCATAATAATTATTTGCAGACGGTCACATCAATTAAGGATTAATTTTATTAGTAACTACGGCGTATACTAACTAGACAAGTTCATAAAGACAGTTGACGTTTATGTTATTATACAGTATACCTACGATAAGTACGATATGAGTAATTTATTATAGCTTGATGACTATACACATGCTAAAACAAACAATGGAGCTGTGATCTACCCGCGGCTGTTCATTTACACTCTTGGTTGATGGACGACGTATAATGCCTTGTTAAAGTTTGTAAAAATTCCATTCAATGTTGACAATGTGTAAATAAACTTAAAGTGGAAGTTTGAATTAGCGCCATTCTGCACTTGTAACAAATAAAATGAAAAATACCGTCTTGAAAATTGAGTATAGTTGAAATATTCTAATATACGAGGGGGAGTGGTCTTGTGGTGATTGAAAGTCACCTTAATAGAAACTGCAAAAGATGCTGTCCAGGTGAATAGTACCAAGATTACTTAATCTCACATTAGGTTAACAGTTGTACAAATATAATCGGAGTCGTTTTTAATCGTTTAGTATTGTAGTTGTAGTTAATCATCGCATTTTCAAACATTGTGAGCTGAACAACATAATTACTCAACAACAAAAGGCATTAGCGAAAAATGCGATGGGCTGCAAAGATCAACTGATAATTGATTCCGTTGTCTGCAATCAAGTCCACGCCAAACGACGAAATCTCTACATGGCATATGTGGACTACAAATAGGCCTTTGATTCAGTTCCACATGATTGGCTCATTAAGGTGCTGAAACTCTATAAAGTGAATAATTGTATTACTAACTTTTTGGAATATGCCATGTCCACCTGGCAAACCAAAATCTCACTGAATGAAGCCAACTGTTCGATACAAACTGACCCCATTCCAATCAGAAGGGGTATATTCCAGGGAGACTCTCTTAGCCCGCTGTGGTTCTGCCTTGCCATGAAACCTCTCTCAAACAAACTGAACTCGACTAATTTTGGGTTCAGTCTCAAACACAACAACGTACAAGCATTAAAGATAAACCATTTGTTATACATGGACGACTTAAAGTTGATGGCAGCTACGAAACAACAGCTGCATGATATGCTTAAAATAGTAGAAGGGTTCTCTAGTGACATCCATATGAAATTTGGCCTAGACAAATGCCGAATTATTAATATAGTTAAAGGCAAAATACAGCAGGGTCCCACAAAATGGGAGACGCCACCTCAATTGAATCCATGGAATAAAGCAGGCTCAACGAATTTATCACACCACCTACATCAGATCATGATTGTACATGCAGAACAAAGTATAAAATTGCCCGGATTACTGCCTGAAATTCTTCCTCACAGTTATTCTGAGAGAAACAGATTTGTATTCCTGTATATAAATCTTGTTTTGTGTATTGTTTTATACTTATCTGTGTTTGGAGACGTTTTATCTCCGAGTCTGGAGTCGTTGTTAATCGTTTAGTATTGTAGTTCGAGGTTTTTTTCTAAAAAAATCACTTTGATGTTGATTTTCTTGTTTGTCAAAAATTTGACAGTGACAATAGAAGTAACAATCAAGAATCTTTTCCACAAGGCTCTGTCTTGTCCCACTGCTTTTTAATAATTATACTAACGATATGCTTCACACCTCCGGCAGAAAGTGTCGATATGTCGATGTTCTGGCACTTGCGGTCGAGAAGTAGGATTTAGAGAAATGTAACGAACACATCAAACACAGAAATTCTGCAGAATTACTAAAAATGGTGGAGGTTGGGACCAAATCCCTCCAAATCTGAGGGTGTGATTATAATTTGTCCAATAGACACGTTTATGAAGAGCTGGTGGTCCCTCCAATTCGACTTATCTGGGACTAACGGTTGATAGATCCCCCAAAAACTGAAAATGCATAGCAAGTTAATTCACAAAGTTGCTGGGTCATCTTGGGGGGTACAAGCAAAAATTCTGTACTCGGCTGTCCTGGCCCTTGTTTATTCAACCATAGAAACCTGTGCTCCAGTATGGTATCGAAGCTGTCACGTGCAAAGATACAAAACTAAATGAAGCTATGAGAGTAGTTTTTAGCCAATGTCAAGAATGGGACAAAGCACATCAAATGAACCCCCATTGAGGCTGATCTTAATGTCATACTTCGAACGCTGCTGAAATCTAGACGCAATATACAGTTGGACAGAAACTTACAGGAGCCACTTAGATAGAAGTCCCAGATTGAAACCCAAGAAGAAGTACCCAACATCAGTTCAGTAGCAGCTGTGGCATACGAAAATTTGTTGACAGGTTTCGATCTACCTAGGCACCTATAGTGTCGCCCAAACCACGATCCTACTGGCTACGGAATATGTGGTGACATGATGCATATATGGAGAATAACCAAAGCCCAGCGCGCAGTTGCATTGCCCAAAGAGAACCATGGATCATGTTCTGAACGATTGCCCCCTTACACGATTTCCTGGAGGCGTCGAGCTCTCTCCAGCAACAATGGTTACACCATCAGCAGTAGGAAATTTTAAAGACCAACAATCCTGAGGTGCCACTAAATCATTATATGAAAAATCTAACAAGCCAATATCTAGGTACACAGAAATCATACAAGCAGACAAGATCTTCAAAAAACACTTAAGTGATACTGATATGATCTTGTCATTGTTTAAATTATTCTTAAATTACCCACATTTTCAAAAAACAACAACCCCTTAAAACAATTTAAAACAAATTAATTCTGAATTAAACTCACAAACCATTATTAATATTACCAAAATGTAAGTTTTTTCACACTGTTAATTGTTTTAGTTAATAAGGATTATTATCATAATGCTACCTGAAATATTCAATTATCGCATTATCTGTATTCTGAAGACTTTGAAGATATACTCGACCATGAGCTACATCTTGGGAAATTACTATAATTTCAAATATTCTGAACAATAAAGGTTATTGCACAATTTGAATACATTTTTCTTTATAGTAAACCTGAAATGTCTAAGGACGCTAGTTACGTTGCATTTATATTTATGACAAAATTTAGAGATATTGTAATATTCGAAAATTACCAGTAATTAATACAACATTTTATGTTTTTCAAATGTCAAAAGTAGTATTAATTTTAAGTGATTGTTAAATTAACATTGAAGCAACATTTTATTCTCTACTGCTTCATAGTCTAGCCGACACGTTCAGAATGGTGTTAATACAACATGCTATGACTAAAAATATGTGGATTGGCTCATTCGATCCAGAATGATGTCTAGATCATTGTGTTAAAAAAGTTATAAACACTTAAAGATCCTAAAAAATAGGTGTTTGGTGTTTCGCATATAGTTCGTAAACTTTTAATATTTTTGAATTTTGAAATGAAGATTATAAACAATTTATAAACATAACATAAATTATTGTAATAGTAAAAAAAAACTTTATAGAGAACTGCGAATTATGATTTTTGTAGAAAAGTTGGAGCAGCTGATCCGTTTGTTAACTTTAAATCTAATATAACTAATATAACTTCATCTAACGTCGAATGGAACCGTATTTATATATGCAATAAGGTTTAATCTTAATACCCTAGAAGATTCCACATTAGTTCATGAAATTTCAAACAGTGATGTGTCTATATTTGATCAGGGTGCCCATACCGACATGGCGCTACCTTCGTATGGGAAAGTTGGGTTCGAAATATTGAACAAAGTTTTCTCAGCTTAGCCGATTCTTTTCATAACCGAAAAAATCCAAAAAGACACGATATTCCTTCATCTAGTAGTCTACCGTTCTTCATACTTGCTAGTTCAGAGTTATGAACTTTGTTTTTAATTGCTTTTGCTAATTGCTAACCCACTTTGATTATTTTATTCCTTACTTTCTTCTGTTAATCTTTTCACTTCAATTTCATAAATTCCTCATATTTATCATCTTTAACTAGCTGCCCTTGTTTTAATTTTAGTAGGTTGTCTCAGTTTGTCTATCTTGTTCTATTTTGGAGTTTTTCATTTTGACAACTTAATACTACCTCAATTCCACTTTTCTTTCTTCAGTTTCTTTCAAAAAACAGATGCATCTTGTTCCATCCTTTGTACCTCAAAAATAGAAAGTTTTCGTTGCTGTTGTGTGGTTGGAATTGTGTGAAGGTATAATCCTGTATGCGTAGCCTTCCTGTAGACTAGCATCATCAAAACACTAATACATAGAGACAAAAATATTTGCACAGCAGAAGCCCTCAAAGAAGAACAAGTGAAACTTAGGGAAGACCTTTTGGCGAATGGATATCCGGAAACGATCATTACCAAGGCGTTTGAAGAGCTGGACAAACCACCTAGGCAGGAAGAGGACACCACGGTAGCAACTCTAATATTACCGTATACTAAAGGCTTGTCGGAGAAATTTAGAAGAATTGCACACAGCTATGGAATCAGAATGATCTTCAAAAGCAACAAAACCTTGGGGAGCATGATAACAAGAACGAGACCCGACGCACCAGCAATACCAAAGAACTGTGTATACAGCATACCGTGTGAAAGTGGCAATCTTTACATTGGAGAGACAAAACGACCGCCGGACACCAGGATTAAGGAGCACCGCACAGCTATTCAAAGAGCGGAGGTAGCGAAGTCTGAGCTAGCTGATCACGCATGGACCGAACACCATTATATCAATTGGGACCAGGTTAGAGCAATTCACAAGGAAGGGCACTGGTATAAAAGAAACTTCATAGAGACGGCATATATAAGCACGAACGAAAATATAATTAGCGAGCCCAGCGCCCAAATTAAAAATATATGGAGAGCTCTTCTTCGGCCTCTGCCGCTACGCATCACTAGCAACCAACCTTTAGGTACGACGACGCTGATTGGACCAGATAAGACCCAATGATCATGACCGGCGACGCATGACCAGTTAAGGGTATAATATAAATACGACGGATAATCTGAATTTCCTATCATTCACCTGATGACGATAGCAGATACACAACTATTGAAACGTTGTGAGATCAACCACTTCAAGACGATGAAAGTCCCAAGAAACTTCGAGGATCTTGTACTATAGGTTTTACTCTTGACATTATATAGTTTATACCATCATGGTCTGAACTATTCTGCCTGCAATTTCTTATAGATTGTATGTTGTTAAAAATTCCGGAAGTATATTTCTGTTGTTTCTTTAGTCATAACTGAAGTTTTCCAGATTTTTCACATTTTCTTTTTATCAGATATTTTCTTCATCAATTGCTGATTCTAATGTATGCAATATTTTTCTAATAATATTTGAATTGAATGTCTATCAAAACAGTTAGAATAAATAACCTAGTCGTGTTCTCACAGCTACGTTTGACACAAAAGGTATTCCAATTAGCTCTTTTAATGACACCTAATCTGCACTTATCATTAGTATTAAACATAGTGAAAACTTTAATCTGTTCAACCTACAGGAGTAACAAACGTTTATTGCTTCTTGTGATATTCACTTTTTTACCCACTGACCTTTTGCTTGATTGTTCTTTGTGCTGTCATTAAATAGCAATTTAACAGCAAAAGAACATCTTTGGCCGAGTAATCGGGTTAATTAATTTCAACATGCATGCGAGAAAGAACGAAAATATTCACGATAGGTTAATTGTGGCGTTTCTTTGCAGTTTTTAGAAAATTAATGGCCTTTCTAGGTGAAAAAAGAGCTATTATCCAAAAGCTTTTGAGGTCTTTTTCAGACCTTGACCTCAATGTCATGATATTTCTTTAAATAATATTAATGTTTTCTCAGAAGATGATAATTTCAATGTCTAGGGCACTTTAATTAATAATCCATCATTTGGGATGCATTCTATTTCTACAATGATTCAATTTCTACAATCATTCACTAGTAGAAATTTTGCTAATTAATTAGACAAAGTAGCTTTAAAATAGGGAATAAAATAGAGAATGTTGTTATATATATCTGAAATTGTGCTAATTATCCAAAACCTTCACATATACAGGGTGAGTTTTTTTTAATGATCAGTATGGGGATCTCGGAAACTAGCGGAGATTTGCAGTTTTACTGGCCCAATTTAATGACACTTTCGAATTTTTGTAAAAAGTCATGGCTTACTAGATATTTTGAAAAAACAAAATTCTGTCGATTTAGTCAAATCCCTCTAGCTCCTTTGTTTTTGACTTTATAAAAAATGTGTAAATATCAAAATTGAAGGGAATTGTATCCCGAATATGATTGCCGTGTTCTCGTTTGCATGACAGCTCTCGTTTTCGAGATATGACACAAACTTTTCTTTTTTTGAACGGAAACCATAGTTGGTTTTTATTAGGTACATCAGATATAACGAAAAAACTAAATAAGTAGGTACTTACTAAAAACTTAAGAAATTAAAGTACATAATAATGGTTACAATTTAGGTTCGAAAAGTCCACCATAGTTATTTAGACAAAAATTGCATCTTTTTAAGATTGGCATTACCGCTTTCCTCACAGACCTATCAATTTCTTCAATTGCTTGTAATACCGGCTCCTTTAGGTCACCAACTGTCTCATACTTTCTTTTGTATACTTTGTTTTTTAACGCACCCCATAAATAGAAGTCTATAACTGCCAAATCGGGAGACCGGGGTGGCCATTCGCGTTGGCCATTTCTTCCTATCCAAGAGTTTGGATAGATATTATCTAAGTGTTGTCTTACTAACAACGAGTTATGAGCAGGTGCTCCATCATGTTGGAACCACTCAATTTCAAAACGAGTTCTCAAATTTAAATTATGTAACATGATACCACACCAAACATTAAAATCAAATTTTATCTTTTCTTTAGCCCAGATATGCTGATTATGTCTATTGAACATACCGCAGTTAGTAAATCTAGTTTCATCTGACCATAACACCTTTAATGGAAACTGTGGATTGTCAAGGCAAATGTCTTTAAACCATGTACAAAACAAAATACGTCGATGTTCGTCACCAGCAGACAAAGTTACTGAAAGTTTGTACGGGTGGAACTTGTGCGCTTTCAGTACCTTAACTACAGTTCGTTGAAATGTGCCAGCTTCTGCAGCAATCTCATGAGTTGATGTAATGGATTTTGATTTTTGCCAAAACATTTATTTGTGCTGCTTCGTCAATTTGATTACGTTCCTTTGGTGCTTTAGTAAAAGATCCATATCTGCGTAAACTACCGTAAAGCCTTTTAAATGTACATAGAGCAGGTTGACGACGATTAAAATATCTATGAAAGTATTCCTCAACTGCACGAACTGAATTTTTATGGCATATGATATAACATTCCACCATATTCAGTTTTTCTTCGTCAGAATATTCCATTTCATCACGAAAACTTGTCAATATCGACTGTCAGTTCAGCACTACTAATGGAATTACTCTCAAATGAGGAAACATCAAAGTGAAAACAATCTGTTTCTTGGCTACCTACGCTAAAAGTGAAAATAAGAGGTCATAGCCAACTATGGTTTCCATTTAAAAAAAAAAGATAAGTTTGTGTCTCGAAAACGAGAGCTGTCACGCAAACGAGGGCATGAAAATCATATTCGGGATACAATTCCCTTCAATTTTGATATTTACACTTTTTTTATAAAATCAAAAACAAAGGAGCTAGATTGATTTGACAGAATTTCGTTTTTTCAAAATATCTAGTAAGCCATGACGTTTTACAAAAATCCGAAAGTGTCATTAAATTGGGCCAGTAAAACTGCAAATCTTTCCAAATTTAACCATTGGTTACTGATCATCAAACAAAACTCACCCTGTATACTGACGTTGTATCACAGATACAACGAAAAATAGAAGCAACTGTTTCTTTATTTAAATACAGCTTATCACCCAAAAATTCAAATACTTTCAGCTGTAAAATGGAGTTCAGGCAAAAACCTTTTCAGATATTGTATGGCAGTGGAACTGGATATACGACAAGTTGGAAAATTTCAATGAGTTGCAAACTTCAATACTTACTAGTATACCTGCATAATAAACAATTACTGTAGAATCATTGTCCTCTGAAGATGAAGATGAGTGCAGATCTATAGAACAGTGCTTAACCAGTTGCTACGCTATTTAGCGAAGTAACAATTATGTCAAAACAATGACTCGAGCATTACTGAAGTACTTAATTGAACATATTAAAGAACGACTGGGAAGTTTAGGAAGACAAAACGATACTTTGTTACTGTGAACTTCGTTTAGACCCTCGATACGAAAATATGACTTGGAAGACGCTATAGAAGTCGTTAGCTATTTAGTGACTCATGAAGTTGAAATTGATGCCAAGACATCATCAGATGAAAATATAATTTATACCATCGCTTCATAAGAAAGTCGCAATTCATAAGCCAGTTTTCCAGTCAAAGGGTATTAAAGATGTTGATCTGAATCTTGAACAAGATCTAGTACCAAATAATGAAATCCCCGTCATGAGGTACTACAGAATGGTTGCAATTATCGAATCATCCAAAAAAATGGTATGACAAATGCATAAATAACATTAGCCACCAGAAAAAAAGTTATGTGAACTTTGGACATGACACATGGTTTTCGATGTATTACTGGCTCCTGAATTTGAATCTATAGTCAGGTTTGCTCCATCACCCTTCAGTTTTCCGTAAGTTGCTGAAAACCTTCAGAAAATTGTAAAAAACATTTAGAAAAAAGCCGAATTTTAAGAAGTGGCGGGTGATAGAGCAAAACTGACTATGGACTATGGACTTTTTTTGTGATGGGGCTGAGGCATTTTCAATCAAATTATGTATTTGAAACAATGATCATTAACACAGAATTTTTATTTTTACGAGTAGGTACTATTTATTTTATCTTTGTCTGATTTTGTTGAATTAGGACTAATAATTAACTGATAGCACTACAATCCCAATTTCCCCAATATACGTTTTTTTTAAACTGTCCGACGCGTTTCGACTAATGTCTTTGTCAAGGATCCAGACTAACTGGTTATTTCTTGAAGAAATTGTATTTATATTCCAGGAGTGGTATAATTACCAAAAATGTACTTAATTTTGAAAATGATGATTTAAATGTTGAAAATGTCTATGTATGAGAGTTTATTGTAGGTGAAAGGATACCTCTTTAGATTAACTAAATATGTTCATCAAAGGAGAATTATTTATTTCTGTCTGGTCGTATACCAAATTACCGGTATTTTTAAGTTTATTAATCTCCAATGATCCTAAAAGGTTTAATTTATTGCCTTTATTTTTTCTGAATGTAATAATTTAAAATTTTTGTCGAAAAGATGATTTTCTGTTATAAATGTTCAGCATAATTGGAATCTGCTTTTTGATTAATGAAAGAATTACGGTGCTCATAGATACGTTTTTACACGCTCTGCTGCTTTGACCGATATAGGCTTTGGAGCATGATTCAGTATTTGAATTAGGACTTACTAAAACTTAAATTTGGCCTCATTCGACAATACTTCTGCCTCTTCGACGTTTTCTATTCAAGATATATTGAAATCTATTTCTGGAATGTTTTCCCCTTTCATTTATGCTATTTGTGTCTGAAAAGTTCAATCCCTCATCAATAATATGGCTTATGTCATCTATAATGTCATCAAGTTCCTTTTTTGTTAAATGCTTTTTACGTGTAATGACTCAACTAAATAGAAAGTAAACGAAATTATTTGTATCGTATATTTGTTATAAATCACTTATGGTTCTACAATATACAATTTTATTGCAACAATACGTTAAATAACATCAAATAGTAGGTACGACAGTAACCATTATTTTCAAGCCAGATTTAAAAGTGTGAGTGCTCTGGAGCTTATAACTCAAAGCACATTGGTCCCGGGTTCGATGCACTATTAGTATCTATATTATTCTATATAGACAAATATCAGTGAAATTTTATTGATTTTATTTATTGGCTAATGTCCATACTATATAGTTTTTGTACTGTTCTATGAATTTACTTACACTTACTTTATTAGTGTAGGCTGTATAATAGTCTTGTGATTTATTTTGTCATTGTTTGTTGCATAAAAATCTTAATTTTGATAAAAATATGAAGCGCGCTTCGTAATATTTAGAACAAATTATGACTGGAATAGACGAAGAAATGCTCATTAGTTACCAGAAGTTGAATTTTAAAATAATTTTGCATATTTTTTGGAATTCAGGACATGTTAAATAAAATTGTCGATTGTGGGATTTTGTACTTGCAACGTGGCTGCTCCCTAGTGTCATACTCTAATTCCGGACATTCTGGAAAATTTTCAAACTTGAAGAAGCACTAAACACACTTATTGCTGAAATCAGAATTCTCATTTTTAGGGTTCCGTATATACAATGTACGGATACCCTTATAATATCACTCCGGATTTCTGCCTCTGTCACATCACAGCAATTTTCTCCTAAACTACTGGACGGAAGAGGTTGAAATTTGTTATCAATGTATAGTTTGGGTCCGATCAGGAGTACATATCGTCAATGAAGAAATTTTCGATTTTAGGGGTACTTCTAGGGAAAAACTAAAAAAATCGACCGTTCCCCCCCCCTTAAAATCTGAAACTATAAGAAGTAAAATTTGAAAAAAAATAGAGATATAGGGCGTGACCTGAATTTTACTGGAAAAATAAGGAGAAAGCTCTACAATTAAGTTTGGAGAACAAATTACAGAATTAAATGAAAAATATAAAATTAAAATTGTTTCTAACACATCATGTAATATATCAAATGAAAAAACTCATTATGGCGAAAATAAATATATTCATATTTTTAAAATAAATTATTTTAAAGAAATTAACAAAAATATAAAAAATGTTAGCCATTCCCCTACCTTATCTCCGAAACTATAAGCCGTAAAAAAAATAGAGATATAGGGTCTCATCTGATTTTACAGGAAAAATAAGGAGAAACCTCTACTATTAATTTTTTGGGGGTGGGGTGGCAAATTACAGAATTAAGTATCAAAAAAATTGTTTCTAACGCATCATGTAATATATCAAATCAAAGGGCTCATTATGACGAATATAAATATATATTTTTCATATTTTTAAAATAAATATTTTAAAATAAATTAACAAAAATATAAAAAAAATTACCCATTCCCCCTTTATTCCAAAACTATAAAACCTAAAATTGTTTGTTTACAGGAAAAATACAAAGAAATGTCTAATATTAATTTTGAGGGCCAAATTATAGAATCAACGGGAAAATAAAAAGATTTTTTAACACATCATGCAATACATCAAATAATGAAAGGGCTCATTATGAGGAATACAAATATATATTTTTCATATTCTTACAATTAATTGGTTACAAGATGCTAACAAAAAATACTGGGTACTGGGCTCACTTAAAATTTATAAGAAATATTAGTAGAAAACCCCAATATTAATGTTGGGGGTGAATTATGGAATTAAATGGAAAATAAAAATTAAATTTGGAAACGCATCATGTAATATATTAAATAACAGGCTACTTATGTGGATTACAAATATATTATATTTTGAAATCATCAGATATTATCAAGAATATTAAACACCGACTTAATTCACACATCTATACTATCTAAAATTTAAAAAAATATATATTTATTGTATTTAAAATAATTGTTCTATAAGAGATAATAATTTATTATTTAAAATTTTCCTCTTTATCTTCCAATCTACAGAGCCTAAAATTCAGACAGTAGATTATAAAAGGCTTCACTGAAAGTTTATTAGTAAAATAAAACACTAATGTTAATTTTTGGGGGCCAAATTAGAAAATTAAATACATATTTTTATAAAAATCAAGCGAATCATGTAGCAGATAAATTAAAAAGTTTATTGGTGGACAATAAAAGTGCATATTTTTTATAAATTTAAAACGTTTCCTTTAAAAGATCTTAGGGTAAATATAAGAAAATGCACTCATTCCCTGCTTGTCTGAAACTGGAATATTATAATCTTGAAGGTGGTTCGAAACCCTTAGTATACGAGTCCAACTCGCACTTGACCAAATTATTTGATGATAAACTTACTGGTCAAATGCAAGCGACACAATTTAAAAAAAAATGTTTCACGATACTGAAAGTTTTATAATATTATTTTTTTTATTTCAGGTAATTACACCAACCAGTTAAAGCTTTACAGGTTAAACAGTAAGTTTTAAAAGAATTATTTGATATTATTAATAGACTTTATTTTAATTTATACTTTATATTTTTTTACTACGTTTTACAAAAAAACATCTAGTCTTATCATTTGGCATGTAATTACTAATTTCACTTGATTTTAAATAACATTATCTCCTAACACGAATAACGCATTAACAGCAAAGGCATGTTTTATTCGGGCAGTAGGTCAGAAGAAAATAATTTTTATGAAAGACAAAGTAAACAAGAAAAAGGGAAAGCTCAAGTTTCTCTATGATTTTTTCTCACACTTTAATCAGTTATAATTATTAAAATAATCTGATACCAAGCTGACTTTTCTTCATATAATTAACGAAATAAAATAATAAGCTTTTGTCAAACCTTTTCTTTTTTGACAGCACTTTAACAAAAAAATCCAATGAACTACATGAAATAAAATAGTATAAGTGCAAATTATTCTGAAAATAATCCATATTTTAATTATTATAACTTTTCAAATAAGGTACGACATAACTTTCACCTAAAGGGGGATCATCGCATACCTTAATCAAAATGCCAGAAGGTTTTTCTGAACATTTTAAAACAAACGAGTTGACAGACGCGTAAAACATATACCAAGACATGTTTTGTGTTGGTACTTGCAATATGATTTTATAAATAATAAAAAAATGTATAAATATAAAAACGGTTCTACCAACGAATTTACCTTCTTCACTGTATCTCGGAAACTAGCGGAGAAAGATTTGCAGTTTTACTGGCCCAATTTTAATGACACTTTCGGATTTTTGTAAAACGTCATGGCTTACTAGATATTTTGAAAAAACGAAATTCTGTCCATTTAGTCAAATTCTTCGAGCTCCTTTGTTTTTGATTTTATAAAAAAAGTGTAAATATCAAAAGTGAAAGGATTTGTATCACGAATATGTTTGTCATGTCCTCGTTTGCGTGACAGCTCTCGTTTTCGAGATATGACACCATAGTTGGCTATGACCTTAAAATTCGACATTTTTAGAGCTTTTGAACGATATAATACTCGATATAGTTATTCATAAAAATAATGGAGCTATGGATGCTTTTCTCTCTTAATTTCACTTTTAACGTAGGTAGCCATGAAAAAGATTGTTTTAACTTTGACGTTTCCTCATTTGAGAGTAATTCCATTAGTAGTGCTGAACTGGCAGTCGATATTGACAAGTTTTCGTGATAAAATGGAATATTCTAACGAAGAAAAACTGAATATGGTGGAATGTTATATCATATGCCATAAAAATTCAGTTCGTGCAGCTGAGGAATACTTTCATAGATATTTTAATCGTCGTCAACCTGATCTATGTACATTTAAGAGGCTTTACGATAATTTACGCAGATATGGATCTTTTACCAAACCACCAAAGGAACGTAATCAAATTATCGAAGCAGCACAAATAAATGTTTGGCAATAGTAAATCAAAATCCATCTACATCAACTCGTGAGATTACGGCAGAAGCTGGCATATCTCAATGAACTGTAGTTAAGGTACTAGAAGCGTACAAGTTCCACCCGTACTAACTTCTCAGTTTCTCAAACTTTGCATGCTGGTGACGAACAGCTACGTATTTTGTTTTGTACATGGTTTAGAGACATGTGCCTTGACAATCAACAGTTTCCATTAAAGGTGTTATGGTCAGATGAAACTAGATTTACTAACTGCGGTATGTTCAATAGTCACAATGAGCATATCTGGACTAAAGAAAACCCTTTCCATGTAGAACAAAGACGACCCCAGATAAAAAATTGATTTTAATGTTTGGTGTGGTATTATAAGGTCTACTATTCTGAGGCCTTTTATTTATGACGAATCACTTACTGGGGAGCGCTACATGCAGTTCTTGCAATACACTTTTCAAGACATGTTGCATAATTTGAATTTGAGAACTCGTTTAGAAATTGAATGGTTCCAACATGATGGAGCACCTGCTCATAACTCGTTATTAGTAAGACAACACTTAGATAATATCTATCCAAACTCTTGGATAGGAAGAAACGGCCCACGCGAATGGCCACTCCGGTCTCCCAATTTGGCAGTTATAGACTTTCATTTATGGGGTGCGCTAAAAAACAAAGTATATAAAAGAAAGTATGAGACAGTTGGTGACCTAAGGGAGGCGGTATTACAAGCAATTGAAGAAATTGGTAAGCGGTCTGTGAGGAAAGCGGTAATGTCAATCTTAAAATGATGCAATTTTTGTCTAAATAATAATTGTGGACTTTTCGAACATAAATTGTAACCATAATTATGTACTTTAATTTCTTAAGTTTTTAGTAAGTACCTACTTATTTAGTTTTTTCGTTATATCTGATATACCTAATAAAAAAATCGTTCAATATTTTTTGGAATAGTTATTAATAAATCAATCTATTTCATGGATAACTATGTTAAAAGTAAAAACAAGAGAGAAAAGCAACCATAACTCCGTTATTTTTATAAATAACTATATCGAGTATTATATCGTTGAAAAGCTCTAGAAATTTCCGATTTTTTGAGCTCATATCCATTCCAAAAAAGGTAAGTTTGTGTCATATCTCGAAAACGAGAGCTGTCACGCAAACGAGGACATAACAAACATATTCGGGATACAATGCCCTTCAGTTTTGATATTTACACTTTTTTATAAAATCAAAAACAAAGGAGCTAGAGGGATTTGACTAAATCGACAGAATTTCGTTTTTTCAAAATATCAAGTAAGCCACTTTTTACAAAAATCCGAAAGTGTTATTAAATTGGGCAAGTAAAACTGCAAATCTTTCCCAATTTAACCATTGCTCTATCTCTGCTAGTTTCCGAGATCCCCATATTGATCATAAAAAAAACGCACCCTATATATTAGCCTAGACGACACCATATTTTCCCTGGTCGTTCGTTCTATTTCTGTACAAGTTAATAGCCCAGTAATATTAGGGGTTTCACCTAGGAATTAAAGGTAATAAATTGTAAATTGGTATAAACCTTTTGTTTGTTATTTTAAATGTTGTCTCAAAAGTCACAAATGCTATCATGTCCGCGTCTTAAGATATCGAGTTACGCAAATATCTCGCTTCCTATTGCTCAAATGAGATTTGCATTTATTATGACGATATAGTCCGTAAAAATGGCTTTTAAATGATGTACGACAACACCTATTTTCCCTATATCAAATCTCAAGATAATTCACTTCTAAAAATTTCCCACTCGAAACAAAAATCGACCTGTTTTTTCTTATTGCAATAGTTTTGAAAATAACCAAGATATTCAAGGTGACTCGTTTGACATGGAATACCCTGTATACCTATCTTCATTACGATTTTTAATAGCACTTCTTAACCATTGACAACGGGGTCTGATCTAGACCCCGAAACGTTTGGAATATACAGCAATTTTCTTTAAATGTGGTGTTATTTCCCAAGAAGTACTTAGACACAGCACTTCTTAATTTCGAAAATTTCACTTTCGCACACATTTTGTAGGGCCAGTTTAGTAATCCTTTTGAGAAGCCATCAAGAAAACTCAAGTATTGTTAAATCTGGAATTCGCAGTGGCCACTGGATTAATTCGCTGCCTCAATCCATAAATGATTTGCAGTATTAATTACAAATCGTTAAGAAATAAAAACCGTTAAATTGTGGGTACGATATTTGCCTTAGGAAATTCTCTTAATTTTTTAATTTGTTTTTGTGTTAATACCATTGAAATCGAGGTCTGATTTAGACCTTGAAACGTTGGGACTTTTGAAATGTACAGACTTTCAAGTTTACGTGGTGTTATTCCCAAAGAAAAAATAATATTCAAACTTTAGACAGTGCGGTAATAATGTCACCTTTTATTTCAATATGTGAAATTTTCATACCGCGAGAAAAATGATAAAAGTCTGCCTTATACGTAATGATCGCTATAGTATCTAAAGAAATTTGTAAGACGAATATTGAAAATGCCAGATCTCATAGAACTAAAAAAGTTATCAAACAGCTTCTAGTTTTAATTAATAATAACTTCATTAGTACACACTATGTACAATGAAAAGAAAAAAACTGGTCAGGTAGGATGGTTTCACTTTTGTTCATACATATTTAGATAGGGAGTTTCGCAATGCCCAGCCCCTACTGGTCTAGTTTTTTTTTTGTATGCTTGATACACAAATACTGAATTAAGAATTAAGTAACATGAAAGAAAGTATTCGATATATTAATCAGCCTATTAGGTCAATATTGTTGGAGGAAGCTGATAATGCATGTCCGAGATTATATACATACATTATGCTTGAGTATTATGAAGTTATACAACTTTAATGAATTAAAAATTTAGCAGATTGTTGTTTAAACTATTATTACTACTTGTGCCCAGATGTACTAAGATTTTTATTTCAACTTCCTTTGACAGATTATGGGCGACATAAAATAAAAAATTTCTTATAATATACAGGCAGTCATTTTTAACCGACTGCAAAAAGAAGGAGGTTCTCAATTCGTCTGTCTCTATATTTTTTTATGTTTGTTCACCGATTACTCGGAAACGAGAACACAAAAACGAAAATTATATTTCGAGATTTACACTTTATTTTATAAACAACACGTGTTTCGGCATACAATGCCTTTATCAAGTTTCACAAAATACTAAAACTATTATTCTAACTACACCATTATATATACATATTACTTAACTAAACTAATTATACAGAGCCATTAAAAAGATTTAAAAGTGGGGATGGATTAAGATCTAACTGGTTATTTAATAGTCTACCTGAATATTTATACCTGTTAATTTCTAGGGATTCTAATAGATTAATTTTACTGGGATTATTTTCCAAATGTAATATATTTACAGTATCGTTAAAGTTGTGATTATCCTCTACTAAATGACGTGCATAATTAGATTTATTGTCTTGTGTGGAATAACTTCTTTTGTGCTCTCTAATACTAGTATTAAAATTTCTAAATGTCCTACCGATATTAAAGTTTTGAAAAAATCATAAGGTTTTTTATCAATAGGATAAATTAAATTTAGAGCCTTATGGAACATTTTCTTTTTTACTAAGTTATCAATGAGATGGGGATCAAAACCATTGTTTACTGATATCTGTTTAATGATGTTTAATTCTTTTTCGAAATTTAACGGCGTCAAAGGTACATTGATTAATCTATGGATCATACTATAAAATGCAGACATTTTTTGTTGGTAAGGATGATAAGAACTACTATGAATGACTATGTCCGAATATGTAGGCTTGTGATAAATTGCAAATGTATGTTTGTTATTTATTCTGGTAATTGTCAAGTCTAAATAATTAATAATAATAAACAAATAATGAAATTAATTATTTAGACTTGACAATTACTAGAATAAATAACAAACATACATTTGCAACTTATCACAAGCCTACATATTCGGACATAGTCATTCATAGTAGTTCTTATCATCCTTACCAACAAAAAATGTCTGCATTTTATAGTATGATCCATAGAATAATCAATGTACCTTTGACGCCGTTAAATTTCGAAAAAGAATTAAACATCATTAAACAGATATCAGTAAACAATGGTTTTGATCCCCATCTCATTGATAACTTAGTAAAAAAGAAAATGTTCCATAAGGCTCTAAATTTAATTTATCCTATTGATAAAGATCTTATGATTTTTTCAAAACTTTAACTTACCTGGCGAACAAGTAATAAAGTTAAATCATTTTTAGAAAAACAAGACATTAATATCAGTAATAAAACTTCAATAATTTATCCAGATATATTAAGAATAATAAATCAAGAGTAGATAGTAATTGTAAATCCGGGGTATACAAACTCAACTGCGGCAATTGTGACAAACTATATATCGGTAGGACATTTAGAAATTTTAATACTCGTATTAGAGAGCACAAAAGAAGTTATTCCACACAAGACAATAATCTAATTATGCACGTCATTTAGTAGAGGATAATCACAACTTTAACGATACTGTAAATATATTACATTTGGAAAATAACCCCAGTAAAATTAATCTATTAGAATCCCTAGAAATTAACAGGTATAAATATTCAGGTAGACTATTAAATAACCAGTTAGATCTTAATCCATCCCCACTTTTAAATCTTTTTAATGGCTCTGTATAATTAGTTAGTTAAGTAATATGTATATATATTGGTGTAGTTAGAATAATAGTTTTAGTATTTTGTGAAACTTGATAAAGGCATTGTATGCCGAAACACGGTTGTTTATAAAATAAAGTGTAAATCTCGAATATAATTTTCGTTTTTTGTGTTCTCATTATGGATTTACATCAAGTATCAGCCGCAACAATTCAGTATACTCGGAAACGGCTGGAGGAATTTCGACCATTTTACGGGATCCTGTTTGGGGGGATAGCGAAGTGGTCCCATATTTTTTTCATTAAAATAGCTTTTACCGTTTCTTGGAAAATGGGGAAAAACTATTTATACCTATTCTCATATACTCTATGCCTTTATTCGGAACGTGGGACAAATTGAAAAGAGGTTGGATTAGTTCCGTGATATCTCAAAGTGATCAGAACTTTGTTTTCAAATAAAACATAGCTTGTATCGTTTCTTATAGAATGGGGAAAAA